>CM052897.1:2534861-2562323 GCA_028534135.1 Potos flavus
GCCTCCTCGGCCTCTGGGCTCCAGGACGCCCCCGGGGCTGAAATGCACGCAGAGACCCTCTGTGAGCCCCTGGCTTGCTCTGGGTCTCCCCAGAAGGCGGCCCTGGAGCACTGATTCACGTGAGCCCCGCTTCTTTGGGAGGGGACCCCAGGAGACAGCCGGAGGGAGTGGAGGAGGAGGCAGGGAGGGGACGCAGCCAATACAGAATGTGTCACCTCTGAGGGTAGGCAGGACGTGGTCCCCGGCTGAGGGGCGTTCGTCCACCCGCTCCACACATCCTTGGGGGGGAGGGGCTGCCTCGGGACCCCAGCATGGCGCCACTTGGGGTTTGCCCGGCTTGCGGCCAGAGATGGGCTCTGTCCACGGAGTCAGTGAAAACACTTCCCACGCGGGCCTGTGTTCTGTCCGTCTTTGGGAGTGCCCCTAGGAAGGGTGGGGGCGGCCCAAGGGCCTGTGGCCGCTGACACCCTGGTCTCTTGGCACGTCAGAGACGGAGGGAGAAACGCTACTCCTTTATCCGAGGAGCTTCTGCTGTTTTCCGTCTCCCGAGGGGCTCGGCAGGGAGGGAGCTGTGTGACTGGCCCCCGGCCCGGCCGCCTCGCTCCCCCGTCCAGGCCCCCAGCCACTGCCCGCTCCCCAGGGGCCCGAAGGACCGGCTGGGGGCCTGGCCGCTCAGCCCTGCTGGCCTAGTCTAAACCCCTGGACCGCCAGGCAGGCCCAGTTGGCGGCCAGGAGCGCTTAAACAGCCCAGCCTTTGTCCCTGGCGGTCACAGCCACGCTCGCTCCGTGCCCGGCTTGTTTTTCCCAGGCCGGGCTGGGCGGGCGGAGGCCCCGAAGCCATGGAAACCACACAGACCACCTGTCCGGCCCCAGCTCTGCTCTCGGCCCGCCCAGGGCCGCAGCCGGGCCACAGAGAGCGCAGAGACGTCTAGCCGTCCAGCGCTCCTCACGCGCCGGGCTACCAAGGGCTCCTTCCTCTGCCACGGGCTCCCTGCCTCCTTCTCAAGGCACTGGCCCCTGGGGCCCAGGAAGGAGGCCGGCTCAGGGAGATAACTCTCCAATCAGAGCTGCCCCAAGAAGAAATAGGCTACCTTGAAAGGTGGTGAGCTCCCTGTCGCACGGGACATGGGAGAGCAGGCTCCTGGAGCTGCTTATGGAAGGCAAGCTGTTGTGGGTGTGGAAATGCACCGCTTGAACGAAGGAGCACAGGCAGGATTCACTCATCGACCCATTCATTTGTTCAGTCAACAGCAGTGGCATCCTTCTTTTGGGCTGAGGCCCTGTGCTGGTGCTGAGCATGAAAGGTGGGATCCAGGTAGGGTCCCTGCCTTCTTGGGGGGCAGAGTCCGTGGATAAGAGGACATGAGGGGGAGACACACCAGCTAACAGCTGCCCCCAGTCAGGCAGATTCAGAATCCAGACAGACCACAGAGATTATGAGTTCGGGGCCCCATGCCTTGGGTGGGGAAACTGAGGCACAGGGGAACGACATGCCACATGGAGCCTGGATAACTCCCCAGAGCTTCTGGGCCCAGAATCATCCAAGCTACGAAGGCCCGTGGGAGCTCTGACGAGGGGAGACCCCCTTCTGGGTTTGGGGAGTGACGGGAACGCTCTGCGATGAGGCTGGGGTGAGGCTAGACAGGATCCACTCGCTTGAGGAAGCTTCCCCGGGACGGGTTATGGACCGGGCCGGGCTGCGGATGCCTCGGGCGTCTAGACGGGGAGACTGGTCCTGGGACCGGCTGAGTTTTGGGCTCGGACCGTCTCGCCGCAGGCCTGGCTCGGAGGGCCACCTGGTCTGGTCAGCTGGCGCCGTGTAACAGATTGTTCCGGAACCGTGACAGTGGGGCCAACTGTCATGTGCTCTGTGACGTATGAGCACCCCGGGGGCGCCTCGAGTTGCTGGGGCTGGAGGGGCTGTGGCCGGTGGGGTCCTTCTTCACCATGGGTCTGGCGCCAGGGCTGGGGTGACTTGTGGGCTGGATCTGTCAGCCACGGGCCTCCACGTTGGCTCTCTGGGCGTCGGGGGCTGCCTCACAGCCTGGAGGCCTGGCGGGACTTGAACCTCCCCCTTCGCAGCAGCTCGGGGCTCCGGGATGCAGGCCGTTCGGCCCTTTATGACTCGGCCTTGGAAGTCCCCCAGCAGCCTGCTGCCGCTCTGTCGGCTGAAGAAGTCACAAGCCTTCCCAGTTGCCGGAGATGCAGACACAGACCCCGCCTTTCGGTGGGAGGCACACCAAGGAATTGGCCGCCATCTTTAGAACCCCCCACACTACTTCCTCCTCCAGCCCGCGAGGTCCTCCTCTCCTCTTTGAATGTTCTACCATCCGCTGGGGCTGGGCTTAAATCCCAAGCCAGAAAACCTTCCTGCTAACCCCTGCCCCAGCAGCTCTTTCTAGCCACCCTCACTTTGGCACCGTGCCTAGGTAGTCACACGCATGTGTTTTCCGCTTCTCATGGCAACTTTGTGGGACATATCAGAGGAGGGGGCATCTTCCCTGGAGTTTTGCAGGATGAGTAGGAGTTCTCTAGACACAGGGAGTGGGCAAAAAGCTATGGTGAGCTTGGGCACGGGTGCAGTCAGTTGTGGCTGGAGGACAGAGTTTCGCATACTCTGGGGCAAGGGGTTGTTGAGTCGGGAAGTGCACGAAACAGATCTGGGTCTTGGGAGGGTCCCTCTGGCCCTGACAGTTTGAAGGCAGGAGCCGGTGCTTGCCCACAGGCCTCCCACAGGAGCCTGCCTGCCTGTGCCTCCTATTCTGTTTTACACAGTTTCAAGGGTCCTTTCAACCAGCCCCGGGGCAGGGGGTTGGCCACTGTTCGCCCCATTTTACAGATGAGAAACTGAGGCTGGGAGGTTTCTCTGGCATCTAAGCTGGGTGAGAGGGCTGGGACCTGGGTTGGGTGCTCCCTTTGTCCACCGCGGACCCTCATCCCCCAGGACCCACCCCAGGCAGTGCGGGAAGCTCCTCCTCTCTCCCCAGCACCCCGGCTGCCCCCTCCCCTGCCCTCTCGACCCTGACCACACGGCCCAGAAAAGCCCATTTGGAGCCAGCTGCAGGCAGCTGGGCCTCTGCTTTAGATCAGCAGGCGGCAGGGAGCACGGTCACGTGCTCATTTACGTCCCGGGCTCCTTGTGGCCACGGGGTTGGGCGGGGGCAAGAACGAAGGGGGATGCTGGACTGGGGACGGGGGGAGAAACTGAGGCCCAGAAGGGGCTAGGGCTGAGCTTCCGCGATGAGTTCGAACCTGCCCTCCCCTCCTGCCCAGCCATTCGTTTCCGGCTCTTGAAATAGATCCTCGGCCGGCCTGGTAGCCAGCCTGGCCCGGTCACCCCGAAAAGCTGACGAAAGCCAGCTGCCCTCCCAGCGGTCGCTCGGCAGGCAGACACCCGGAGGCGTGACGCCTGCCCTCGTCTGGCACCCGAGGTTGCCAGGAGGGCCCTTGGAAAGCTCCTCTCCACTCCCACTCCCAGGGGCCTTGCAGCTCCTTTCCGGAATGGCTTCCTGATGAGGTAATGCAGCTCGGAGCGCGGGAGGAGGCCACTGGGAAACGCTGCTGGCCGGGCCCCAGCTCGACTGCAAAATGGCGGCCCGCGGCCTCCTCGCCCTGCCCAGCCTGAGGCCGCCCAAAGGGGGCCCAAGGGAGCCAGGTGTGGGGGGAGCGGGGCTCTGGGCCCGAGCGCTTGGCGGCCTCCCTCGGAGGCAGCTGGGAGACCCCAGACATTGACTCATCTCCTGGCCTCGGTCCCCCTTGGGGCCCCAGCCTCGGCCTGCAGCCTCACACTGACCCCGAGGGTCCCCACCCTGTGACTGCGTCACCACCCCGTGGGGACCCAGAGGCCCAGAGGGGGCGCGCTCCGCCCAGCACCAGAGCAGGAATGCACGCTCCCCTGGGGGGGCGAGGGAGGACCCCTGCGGCCCGACATACGGGGCTGGGAACCGCACGCTGGGCTGGCGCTGACCCGCCAGGCTGCATTTTCCTGGAACACAAGTCTGTTCTGGCCACAGAGCAGAGAGCTCGAGGCCACCGGCCTCCCGGTGCCCGAGCCAGGAGGAAACACGGAGCCGGCGTGCACGCAGGGCTGCCCAGGCCGTCTACCCGGTGTCCTCGTAGGGCCTCTCTGGGCCCCGTGGAAGACAGCCCTCAGGGCTCCTGTCTGGGGACACTGGGGGGCTGTGGGAACTGAGCAGGGAGGGTCCCAAGGGGTGACTCACCTCCCTCCCCTGTGGCTCCCCACTCCCTGCCAGGCTCCGTGCTAGGTGGCTGGGGCCACGGGACCAGCATGGCCTAGCAGCCCCCACCCTCCCAGGTGGAGGAAGGGACAGTAAGAACCGAAACAGTCACAGGGACCTTGTGGGGGCCTCCCCAGGCCCTGGGAGCCAGCGAGAGGTCCCTTCTCTCAGGGTGGGCCCAGCAGGACCCCAGCCCTGGGTGGAATTTGGGATGCTGGTGGTGTGCAGAGAGAGCAGGGCAGGCCCGGGTGTCTGTAGGCCTGGCCAGTCCTGTGTCTGCCTCGGATTTGTTGAGTGATGGGGGCCAAGCCCCTGTTCCTGGCTGGGCCTCAATTTCCCCATCTGCAGACTGGAGGCGCCTGGGGGCTGGGGTCGGAGAGGGGGCCTCAACTGGATGCCAGGAGCCCCCCAGGTCCACCGGCTCAGGGCTGCAGCTGTGTGGGGGAAGCCTCTCTCTGGGCCTCGCCTCGAATTTCCGCATTGGAAGAGACCCAGGGACCACAGAGCAGCACCGGGTGCGCCGGGGAGGGCCGGGCAGGCCCGAGTGGTGCGGGAATTAGTGGCTGGGCCAGGATCCGAGCCCAGACTTCTCTGCTGGCCCAGAGTGACCCCGCTGGGCCTCCTCCGTCTCCCTGCTGCTTTCCCTGCACAAAGCACGGGCTGGGGAGGGCCAGACTCCGGCTCCTGGAGCGGAACCGCTCCCCTCTGCTGCCCCCTGGTGGCCATAGGGGCACATGGTGGCCCAATCCCCAAACCCGACGCCCACAAATATGGGCCCCTCTAGTACCGGGACACCTACAGGGCGGGGGCACCCACAGACCCAGACGTACCTACGAGGCACCCACTAGGCACCCTGGCTGAGAGCTTTGTTCCATTGGAGCTTCTCGTCCCCCACGGGTGGGTATTGTCATGCGACCCCTTTACAGATAGGGTATAGAGATCCCAGAGGGGTCCGTGGCCCAGACGGGCGGGCCCCGCAGATGATTCAACAGGTGGATGGTGATGTTTGCAGTCACACCTCAATGGGAAAAGTGCCCCACCCCAATCAGCAGCCACCCGGGGCTTGATGAGGGTGCCGAGGCTCCCTAGTCCGTGGGGGCGGGGCGGGGGGTCACTCGCCTGGAGAAGAGAAGGGCCCGGTTCATGGAAACAGGAAGGTGTGCGTTTGGGCCCTGGGTGCAGGGGTGGGAATGAGGTGGTGCCGCGATCCTGAGACGCCCAGCCCTGGGGCAGAGGGGAGCCAAGGGCCCATACTCACCCCAGAAGCCCCCAGATCCACCGCCTGCTTCTCCAGCTTTTAGCCTCCAGGCCCAGGCCGTGCACTCGGCGAGTCCCCACTACGTGCCAGTCCCTGACCGGAAGCTGTGCTGATCACTGAGGGCTCTCACGGGAGAGGCAATCGGGCTCAGCGGGGTCTAGCCGCCTGCCCGAGGGTACGTGGTGGGAGCACTGTGGAATGCACTTCTGGGGACACGCGCTCCCAGCGGCATCTTCAGGGTGGGCGTGGGAGGGCGGATTGCCCGG
The DNA here is from genome assembly GCA_028534135.1 of Potos flavus. NCBI lineage: Eukaryota > Metazoa > Chordata > Mammalia > Carnivora > Procyonidae > Potos > Potos flavus. The sequence goes on from CM052897.1 coordinate 2,540,624, forward strand.
TGGCTAGGATGTGCCCGTGGATCCGTCTCCAGGGGGTTGCACCCGTGAGTGCCCCCTGGTCTCTAACGTCTGACACCCTTCCCCTCCCCGGTATCCAGGAAGCCAGAATTCAGCACCCTCCTGCTCCCTGGTTCCTGGCGCCCAGTCTGGGTACGCATCACAGTGGTCACGATGCTGGCCCCAGGCTGGGGACACGCCGGGGTTCCAGCAGAGCCGTAAGGTTTCAGAGGTGGGGGGGGGCATCCTCCAACTGAACCCAAGCGTCGACTTTCGCTAGTGGGGAAACTGAGGCCCAGGTAGAGGGAGGATTTGACCAGGCCTAGGATGGGCCCGACACGAAGTCGGGGTGGGACCACGGCCAGCATCTAGGGGGTCTGATCACCAGCCCCACATCTGTGACACTGAGTCCCTATGGGGATAGCATGGGTGGAGGGCAGGCGAGCCTCTCCCAAGCCCCTCCACGTCTCCCCAAATTTCCCACCAGGAAGGAGGCAGGAATGGGAGCAGCAAGACTGGCCGGTGGGAGGCTTAGCCTGGTCCTGGTAGGGGGCAGGGGGCAGGGGGCAGGGACCGAATCTCCCGCTCCTGCCCAGGCTGTCCCGGGAGCACTCAGCCTCGGAGGCCAGGGCCGGAGGGCCCAGCCAGGCAGCCAGTCTTACTGTCACTTCCGATGTCATTTTAGGTGCCTTCAGCCCCCCTCTGTTCTGGGAGACTGGCCTCTGAACACGCAGACGCTCAGGAAGTGAGTGGTGGTCCCCTGGGGGTCAAGACCCTGATCGGAGGCTCTGATGTGGAAGGAGGGTTCTGTGACCTAGGCCTTCAAGTCAATAGAGGGAACCAGGCCCAAGACGGTTGTGCCGCAGACACGCCCAGGGCGGGGCCTGACGCCTGGCCCTTCAGCGGCTTGACCGGCTTCCCTGGGCAGCCCCTGCCTATCTGGCTGTGTGTCACTGGGCAGCTCAGTCAACCTCTCTGTGCTGTAGAGAGGTAGTGACAGTGCTCACATCGTCTCCAGGAATGTTGTTGCTGGATGGAGACGAGGGATTTGGGGAGGAGAAAGACGTGGCCCTGCTCTGGGGGTTCTCGCCATCTGAGGCGCAGGAGAGAGGAACAAGTCCTTGTTCCTGGGGGGGCATGGGGCTTGGCCGAGAGTTTGGGGAGGGGACCAAGTGGGCCCCGAGGAGGAGTGTGGCATCCCAGAAGGCTTGAGTGGGGGTGTAGGAGGCTGGGGGCGCAGGGAGAGGTCACTCCTGGGCCGGCGGCCTCTAGGAGTCTGACCGTGCACCGTGAGTGGCCCTAAGGACCGTGGCCGGGAAGGCCATCCATTTGTGCCCTCCGCAGAAGGCCGTGACGCCCCCACGGGCCCGGCCGAGGGGAGGTTTGCTCCCGCGGGGCCTGGTGCAGATGGGAGGCATCTGGCTCTCATCACCCCCGTGTCCCAGAGTCTCCCCTCTCGGGTCCAGGCCGGGGGTACCAAGGTGGGAGGGAAGCCGCCATGACGCCCGGCGGCCCGGCACAGCTGGATGCAATTAGGAAAGCGGAGAAGTTGTTATTTGGGGGTTAAATCAAAACGAATCTCTCTAAGGGGATGGCCAGGCCCCCTCCAGAATGCATTCCCCTGATGTAGCCCCCCGGGCCCAGGAAGTGGGGTCCCTGGACTCTAGGGTTGTGAGGGAAGAGGACAGGGTGGGTGGCGTCACCCACCAGGACTGGCCTCGCCGGGACAGAGGGCCCGGGTGCCCCCCGCCCCACCGTACGAATCCCAGCTTGATCCACCTCCTGCCGAGTCCCTGCCTGGCTCCGGCTGCACCCCGGCTCTGGCCCCCTCACGGCCCCAGCAGTCTGTCCATCTGTCCCTCCCTCCCTCCTGCCGCCCGCACCAGGGCCTGCTGTGGGACCGGGAGCTGGGACGCGGAGGGGCGGGTGGCTGCCCCCACCTCCACCGAGGGACACGGCCCCGCTCCTGGCCTTGAGTGGCCTCCAGCATGCGGGGCGGCCAGGCTGCAGGGCCTGCAAACATGACCGTGGCTGTTTATTCAGCTGTGGGAGTTGGCGCCGGCTCCCCCACCGGGCCTGGCGTTTCTGGAGTTTGAGCGCTCAGCCCTGTCCCCACCCCTGGGCAGTGACCTCCTCCAGGCAGGATTTCTCTGGCCCTCCGGGGCCAGCCACCAAGTGGCGGGCTGTAGGCTAGCCCTCGGCCAGAGCCCTGTGGACAGTGGGACCCCGGGGTGGGGGGCACCCTCTCAGAGCGGACGTCTCCTCTTCCCCCGGGTTCCTGCACTGGACAAGGTCGCCGTGCCTAGGAAGAGACCGCACTCTCAGTCTGGGTCACTGAGGAGCATTTAACAGAGGGACACGGGCCTCGGCAGAGCTGAGGAAAGCTGTAGGGAGGGAGTTTGCCGGGCCGGTAGCCGAGGTATGTGTGTGGGGGGCAAGGGTCCCAAGCCTCGGGCCTCTTGCCAGCACCTTCCAGCAGCTGAGCCCACCGCCAGCGCACCGGGAGCCCGCACGCGTCCGTCCGGGCCAGTCCCCAGGGCTGGCTGGAGCCGGTGGGCGGTGGGTCTGACAACGTAAAGGACAAGTGGTCCGCCAAGGCCCGGAGAAGCAAGACTGCCGTTCCGAGTGCCCCCCGGCATTCGAGAAACGGTCCTTCCTACTGCAGAAGCCCAGAGAGTACTGCCTAAAGCCAATGACCGGTGGGAGCTCTATGGCGTTTCTTCTAGAACTTTTCCCGTCCCCGTCAGGGGGCAGCATCTTGCTCCCCTCCCCTCCCAGGGTAGAAGGCAGTAGAAGGGCTGAAGCAGCCCCACCCTCCTGCTTGTGCCCTGCCAAATTCCGGACCTGGAGAGTCCGTGAGCCTAAGAAAATGGCCGCGGTGAGCCTCCAGCTTTGGGGGCCACGTGTTAGGGGCCGACAGAGCAAATGGGGCAAAGCTCAAGACCCAGGTCGGCACCCGGCATCGGTGAGCGGTCTCTCCAATCTCTCTCCGAATAAGACCTTCCGGCCTCCGTGGGCTCTGCACCTGCTAGCCTGCAAGGGTCTTCCATCCCCTTACTTGTACAGTCGAAGGAGCACAGACACGGGTCCAGGCCATCGTGAGGATGAAGCCAGGTGCGGGGACCGGCATGTGCTGAGGGCCCGGCCAGTGGGGGGCCAGTATGTCCCAGCAGCCTGATTTGGAGTTTCCCCCAAAGTTCAACCCGGGTCGGGTCCGAGCTGCTGCTCAGGATGTATACGGAATGGAAAGAAGTTCCACACTAACCCCCGGTCCCCATGTGACCTTCTCCAGGAGGGAAGCTTCGGCATTAAAACCTGATGCCTTTGAACTCTACCATGAAGTTGTCATTTGGGTAAATTGCCCCTTTCCTTTTTTGCCTGGGCTGCCGGGAAGCTCTGAACCAAAGCCTTGAGCATGTCTCTGGCTCCACTTAGACTCAACTTCTTGCCCTCGCTTTCCGTTCCTTTTTTACCTCCTGTTTTAATTACATGCACTGTGGGATCTTTGTTGCACCCCGAAATCTCTTCTGGGCAAGGCCTGACTCCTTTCTTTAGGCTCCTCAGCCCCCACAGCCCTCTAGATGTCCCCACCCCTGAGTGATGTGGGAAAGCGCAGAGGTGGGGGCCTGGAATGCTCCTGCCCTGGGCTTGGGCTCAAATCCCTGCTCCCCTCCTCTGTGCGGTGTCGGGGTCCCCTCCACCCACACCTGTGCCCCCTCAGTGCTCAGTGCACGTGGAAGGCTTTGAGGAGGAAGGGAATGCACAGGCAGAGGTTAAGCGGTACCTGTCTTCTTTATTTCTCTCTTGTCTCCTGTTCTGTTTCTCGGCTCACCTCCTTCAGCCTGGCCCAGGGCTCCTGAGTTCAGCAGGCACAAAAGCGCCCCTCACCGCCCCCCCACGCTGAGCTGCCTCCTCTCGTCGGATGAGCCCCTCAGGTGGCACCCCCGGCCTCTGTCCCCAGAACCCCACGGTCCAGCCAGAGGACAGGGCGATGGGTGATGGACAAAGTCCCAGGGGCTGTGAGAGTCTGGGGGCAGGTGGGGGCCGTCAGGGGAGGCCGTCAGGGAAGGCTGCCTGCGGAGGGCGCCTCAAAGGCGAGCCGGGAAGCCGAGGACAGGCAGCCAGGAGGAGGCCAAGCCGGGGAGAGCAGGTGGGAAGGAGGCTGAAGAAAGACGAGGTCAGGTGGATCGAGGGCCCTGCTGAAACCAAGTCGAGGAGCAGGTCCTTTGACGCTGACCTTGTGAGCTCGCGCTGCTGGGGCAGAGAGGCCTGTGTTGGCAAAGACCTCGAGGTGGGGCTCCCATGTGCCTGGGGACGAGGGAGCAGGTGGGAGGCTCAGGAGGGCTGTGACCTCAGGGAGGCAATGGGGAGCCACAGAAGGTTATGGGGGGAGCGTGTGCCAGGCCCTCAGATGCTCACACTGAACGCCCAATTCTGATCTGCTCATTGACGCGGACTCTACGACTCCTTGGACAAAGGGGCATAACCACCCTTGCCTGACGTGGGGGACGTGCCGTTCTTGCCAATGCTGGCACCCACACCCGGCCAGGCAGCCGCAGAGAGGAGGCAGATATCTCAGGGAGGGATCACAGAGATTCCTGCCAGCTTTTGACATTAAAATAGACTTTGGAAAGCAAATGGCTGAGACATTTTGAAAGAAAAACAACGAAAGAAGCTTCTAGAAGTCAGAACCCTGGCCAACATGCGTTCTTGTCCCGGACAGCGGCTGCAGGGGGCTGCTGAGCCGGCGACCCTGAGAAGGCACTGCCGCGGGCTCGGTGGGGTGAGGGGCCGGACCCGAGAAGGGTCGCCGAGCCTCAGGACAGGGCAGGGCTGGCCGACGCCTGCCGGTGTGGCCGCAAGAGCAGGTCCCCATTTCCAGACGCCCCGAGGAGAACGTGCTGTCCCTGAGGCCTGTCCCTGAGGACAGACGGTGTCTGAGGCTGGGCGCCCCTGGCGGTGATGCTGTCACAGTCAGGTGCAGCCGGTTAAGAAGCAGGACTCCGAGCTGACTCGATTTACCCTGTGGGCCAGCATCGTGGGTCTGCAGAGCTCCACCTCCCGGGGCTGGATGTGCCCATCTTTCCTCGAGGATCCTCCAGGGGCAGAGTACTTGGGGCGAGGGTCAGGCTGGGATGTCTCAGCCCCCGCAGCCCCCAGCCCAGAGCGCACCACGGGGGACCGGTGGATGCCTGCGGGGTCCCAGGTTTGACCTGTGCATCCCCTTCCACCGATCCCCGCCGACTGGGCTCGAGAGTCTTGGGTGCAAATCCCCACAGGGTCAGGAACCGAGGCTCTGTGGCTACACGGGCTTAGTGGGAACCTAAAGTCTGGATTATTTTTTTTGGGGGAGGAGGAGGTGGCCAGTCTGGAGACATTTCACTTGTAAATTAGGTCTTGGCGTTTCTCCCCCCTCTGTGTTGGCCCAGGAGTGGCCGCCATCTGCAGTAGGGGCAATGGTGGGTTGGTTGCCCACCTAGCTGACGGCTGGGTGGTCCTGGGGTGGGCCGAAGGACAGGGAGGGGACGCGAGCCTGGGTGACTCTGCTAGGAGGCAGGGGCCAGACGGCCATGTCCAGCCTCCTGAACTTCAGTTCTGGGTGGACCCGGGGGCCCTGGGTGGGTCACCCTCCCCCAGCCCCGATGTCCAGGCCAGGGAGTGGGGGGCTGATCAGAGTGGCGCCATGGGAGGCTTCTGGGCGGACAAGGAGCTGGTCACTGGTTCACTGTCCCCACGCCCCGCCTGCCTTGGGCAGGAGCAGCTTCCGGCCTGGCCGCAGCGCAGACAATGCGCCAGCGGGGGAGGGGTGGCCTCGGGCCAGACCCCCCACCCCCACCCCAGCCACACAGGAAGACAGCGTGTCCTGGAGTGAACCCGCCGCCAGGCGCTGTGACTTAGGGTGCCAGATTCCCAGAGATGGCGTCTCCATTCAACTCAAACTGATTCCTTTCAGCTTTAAAACGATGAGGGGCCCCAGGACCCTGCCTGGGGGGTAAGTGGGGGGGCTTTAGAAAATCTCACCCTCCTCATCTGTGCCTCTCCCACAGTCTGTGTCCTAGGGTTATGCTGACCTTCTTTCTACCGCAGGGCCTTTGCATGAGCTGTGCCCTCTGCCTGACCTGCTCTCCTCCAGGTCTCAGCTGCAGTGCTGCCCCATGGCTCGTGTTCCTCTCTGCCCTCGCAGTGGGGTCCCTCCCCGTCAGGTTGTCCCTGTTAAATGTGCTGATGTGTCGTCCGCTACCCCATCCCCACCCCCAGCACGGGTTCTGAGCTGGGACCTGCCTGTCTTGGTTCCTGCCGTGTCCAGTGGGACTGTGTAAGTTCTCCCCAGTCACTCCCACCCTGCCTTCCCGGCCCGGGCCCCACCTGGCAGTCCCCTCCATGCCCTGCAGGGCTCAGCGATCATGACCCCCCTACTGCCCACCCCCAGTGTGTTTGTCTCCCCACCCTGGAAATGCCCCCTGAGCTGGGGCCCAGGGAGCCGACAGGCTGTCTGCAGGGTGGTCTGGGCAAGTAGCCTGTGACCTCACCACAGACCAGCCCCACTCTCGGTGCAGCCCAACAACGGGGGGCTGGGTGCTCCGGCGACCGGTCAGGGTCCAGGCTGCTGGCCGCCCCCTTCCTCTGTGACCCCAGGGCCGGCCCCTGAGACGGGATGACCGTCCAGCCACCAGGCCCGTGGCCCAGGAGGCCAGCTCGCAGAGCCTGCTGGGAGCCCAGGGAGCAGACCGACCGAGGAGCTGCCCTCCCTCGCCCCGCCGCAGCCCTGCCCAGCCTCCCTGCTCCCCCGCCAAGGACACAGCTCCGTCCCAGGCCTCAGGCCCAGCCTGCTGCCCGCTGTCCCTCGTCTGTGGCCCTCAGCCAGGCCCTCCAGCCCCGCTGTGCCCAGGCCCATGCGCGTCCCGTACCCCGTGGGCTCTGCGCCTCGCCCCACAGACTCAGTCGAGCAGAGCCGCCTCAGGGAAGCCCTCCGGGATCTGCCAGCTCTGCTCCCTCTGGCGTCTGGGACTCTTCCAGCGCTGAGAAGGGGCCTGCGGCAGCTCCGACCCGCTTTCCCGCCCGCGAGACTCGGCTCCGTTGTTTGTTTGTTTGTTTTGTTTTGGTTTTGGTTTTTGCTCATTTGGGTATCTCCAAAATCTCTTAGCATAAAGCCCGGCACACAGCAGGCTGCTGGAAGGATCTCGCTTGACATATTGCTTAGTGAGGGAGCTGCGATGGGGGCACGGTCCCTGGTCCTCGGAGACTGAGGGAGAGTGCGTGTGTGTATGCGTGTGCGCGCCCGCCTGAGTGTGCAGAACGTGGTGTGTGCGGGGTACGAGTGCGTGCCTCTCTGTGGTGTGTGTCTGTGTGTGTGGTGTGTAGAGTCTGTGGGGTGTGCGTGTGGTGTGTGTAAGGCGTGTGTGGGGGATGTGTGTGTGTGTCTGTGTGTGTAGCTCGTGGCCCTTCCCCCCTCCCGTCGCCGTCGCCATCAAGGAGGACCGTCCGCGCGTCCCCCACTGCCCCGTCCCCCGCGTGTCCCCAGCCGGCAGCTCAGTAGACTCGCACCTGCTCTGCTGCTCTGCTCCTCGCCCCTCACGCCTTCCGGAAGCTTCCCCGAAGCGCTGACTTCTCCCCGGCCCCGGCGCCTGTCGCTGCCCTGGCCACTGGGGACTTAGTTCAGCTTCGGGGTCCCTCTCTCTCAGGGCCACGAGGGAGAGCACAGGGTCTTATCCGACCCTGAAAAGGCATGAAGCGCAAAGAGACACTTCACATCCACTGGGGGCTAAAAAATCATAATAAAGATAAAAACACGGGGGGAACTAACAAGAGAGTTCGGCAAAACCAGGCCCCTCCCTGGGGCGGCTCTCCAGGGCGCGGTCCAGGGAACACGGTTTGGCAGTTCCTCAAAGACTGAAACACGGGGGTGCCCGGGGGGGCTCCACTGGTTAAGCACCCGACTCTTGATTTCGGCTCCGGTCATGATCTCAGGGTCGTGGGATCGAGCCCCGCGTCGGGCTCTGAGCTCAGCAGAGTCAGCCTGGGATTCTCTCCCTCTGCCCCTCCCCCAGGGCTCCCTCTCGCAAATAAATAAATGTTAAAAAAAAAGTGAAGCACGGTTTCTGAGCTGCGGCCCCACGCGTGGGCAAACCCCCGGAGAGCAGAGAGCAGGGGCTCCAGCAGGCCCCACGCTCCCACGTTCACCGCAGCTGGACCCACAATGGCCAGGGGTGGACGCACGACGGACGTGTCCACTGACGGAGGAATGCATGCACAACACGTGAGCCACGTTCACAACTCTTCTTCAGCCACCTTGGGCGGCTTCTGCGGGCCCCATTCCCTGCCCTCGGCCCCATGGGGACCCCGCATTCCAATACTGGTCCCACCACTCCTCCTGCTCACTGGGTCTCCGTGTCCCCCGTGGGGCGGGGGCGCAGCCGGAAGCTACCTGGGTCCTCACCATGTCCTCCTCACAGCCCCCTCTCCCCCCAGGCAGGCACCACCACGGAGAGGTGAATGACCCGCGGGGGTGACACAGGGCTCTGGACGTCTGTCCCTCCAGCATAGGTCCTGACTCACTGCCAGAGTCTACGGCTGCAGAGCGCCCTCTGGTGGGCACACTGGGAGTTGTCGGGGACCCAGAGAAAACACTAAGAAGGGGGCGGACTTTTCAAGGTCAAGGGCTGCCTGGGGACATCGACCTGCAGGCCTGAGCGCGGGGGGCCGGTCAGGAAGCACAGTGGGTAGGGTGCAAGGGGAGGCAGAAAGGTCTGATTTCTCAGGCGTGAGTGGTGTGCCCCAAGACACAGAAGGGGCTGTGAGCCCAGGAAGGGAGGTGTCACGGGGCTTGTCACGAAAAACCACCTCTGGGTCCTCATCTCACAGGGACCCACTTCCTCCCACTCACCTCTGTCTCCAGGCCGGGCCAGGCTTTGGGGGCACTGTGGCCCAGCCCTGACCCTGACTCTGCTCACGGGGGAGAGGGTGACCACACAGAGCAAGGAGGGGCGCGCACGGGCAGAGCTGGGAGGGGGGACACTGGGACTCATCAGAAGAAACACGGGCCTGGTCCTCCGGCCATTTCTGGCGCAGAGCTCCCTGGAGTTCCCCGAGGGCTCACAACAACAGTGTCTTCTGTCACGTTAACGAGTGGCTTGGGGGCCCACACCTGAGGGTGGGGGCTGGTCCCCAAGAGCCCCCACTTGGTGGTTGGGGGGTGGGGGTTTTCCGTCTCCGCCCTCCCCACCCCTCCCCCACCCCTACAGCGGAGCGGCTGGAGCGGAGGTTGGACGGGTCCCCGGTGGCCCCTGATGTCACCACTCAGGCCCAAGTAACTGAGTCCAGACCCCGAGCACCTGCTGGGGGAGCCTCCAGGCTGGTGAGTGGGAGCCGGTGCGGGAGAGAGGTGCCCCCGCCCCCCGCCCGCCCCCGGCCCGCCCCCTGCCCCCTTCCCTGGGGCGGCTGCTGGATGCACCCTGGCCTGCAGGCCTGCGGTCTGGCTGGTGGGACGTTTCTCGGGGCTCCGTGAGCCCTGCTAGCGAATCCCCGGAACCCAAGGAGGGGGTCATGGGAACCTCTGACTTGTAACCGCCGGTCGGAAGCACAGGGGACGAAGGGGACTTGTGACAGGCGTCTGAAGGTGGGGGCAGATCTGCGGGACTGGGCCCTTAACCCGCGGGGCCCGACGCTGTCTCCTGGTGGACGGTCACGGCCAGCCCAAGTGTAGGACGTCCGGCTGGTGTCCAAGGAGCGCTCGGTGGGGGAAAGGACCCTCACATCGGAATTGGGTGCAGAACTTTCTAGAGGGTGACTGGGTCACCTAACACCTCTCCTCCTGTCACTTCCAGGAAAACGGAGGTAGACGTGGTCGCTCTTGTCCAGGGCCCGTATAACATGCGGGGGCAAATCCAGGTTCAAAACTGGACCCAGTGGGTGGAGAAGAGGTTTTCCTTCTTGTTAGACTCTAAAATAGCTCCCCCCGCGCCCCCCCCCCGCCATCGGTTGCCGAAGAAGCTCTCTGCGGGGTCATCACAGGCAGCCCACAGTACCCTGGCCATATGGTCACGCTCCTGGCCCTCCCCCACACACCCCGGCACCCTCTGGAGTCAGGGTGCTGGGGGTAAGGCAGAGTGCAGGCAGTCCCTAGCCCCAGATCTGCTCAGAGGCTGCTCTTGGAGGGACAGGGAGAGTCCCTGCCCCTGGACAGCACTTCGGGATCCAGGCTGAGATAGAGGGCGAAGGGGCTGCACAGGCCAAGGGGAGGGAGAGTCTTGAGCTTAGCTGGGGCAATCAGGAGGGCTCCTTGGAGGAGGTGCCAGCCACCTGAGTGGGCTGATGGTGGGTTTCGGGAGTTTCCTGGTGAAGCAGGGCTGGGAGAGGATGCTCTAGGCAATGTGCCCAAAACAGACCGTGAGGGGTCACTACACTGTCTGTGGGGCTGGGGGCGGGGAGCTGCGGCCAGAGCCTCAGTGCAAGTGGATTTGATGAGGATGGGGCGCAGGGACAGTGCTCCTGGGACCCAAAGGGACATGCCTGCAGGGATGCTGTGGGGACAGGCAGGCACTGTACCCCCTTTTATAGATCAAAGCCTTGGAGCCTCTGAGAGGAAGCCGCTCACCTAACACTGGAGGGGAACTAAGCCCTGCGTGGCCTCCCTGTACAGCTGACGGGCCTTATTCTTGTTCCCCTCTGTGTCTTTGCTCACACTGATCCCTCGGCCCAGAAGATTGTTCCCTGGGCGGTCCGCCTGGCTCATCCTTCAGGGCTCAGCAATGGCCACCCTCCTCCAGGAAGCCTTCCCTGAACACCCCTGTCTGGTGCAATCCTCCTCGGGGTTCCCACAGCCCTAGGCTCTTGTCAGTTTCTGTGGCTCTCCCTGGGACCCCTGGGCTCTGGGCCACCATCAGACGCAGCCGGTGGTCTCCCCTCTCCCTCCTGCTGTCGCCGGGGCAAGTGAATGAGCCTCTGTCCCAAATGATTGACAATGCTATGCCCAGAGAGTCTGGAAAGTAGCCCATGGTCTCCCTGCTGGGACAGGAGGCTTGTCCCTCATCCCGGGGGCCCTCCACACTTGCCCTTCCTGGACCACAGGTCCCGGGGGGAATAGTGAACATCTCGGGGGCTCAGAAAGTCTGTACCTCTATTGCTGGGCTCCTAAGAGGGCTTCCCTGGCCAGAGAAACGTACATCTGTCCCATGGACCCTGTCAACCAAACCGTCCCCGGGATGTATTTGCTTTATGTATGTGTGTATCTGCTCCTGCTGCCGTCCTTCTGTGAAGACTGGAGATCCGACATCATTCCATTCCAGTCCCACTCAGCGCCCCCTGCGAGCTCTCATTCCAGCCACACTGGCTTGTAAGGCCTGGGTCAGGGTCAGTGCCCTCCCCGCTGGGCTCCGAGGGAGGACCACGTTCAGACCTAACCAGCCAGGAATCCAGGAGCCATGGATTTCAGGCACGTTTCTCTGCACCGGGCTGACTCCCGCCCCTGAAATCTTCCCCCGGCTGTCTCCGGGCTCTGGGGAGAAGGCCCCACAAGCCCCAGCCTTTACAAAGGGAAGGAGGAGTGAGATTGAACTTGGCCTCCTGCGGCCGGGCACCTCTGCGCCCCGTGTCGAGCCACCGCTCACCTGGCAGGGAGGGGCAGAGGCACCATGAGGACGAAGGCGAGATGAAGTGAAATGCAGTGGGGCGTCTGCACGGTCGGGGAGCGGGATGGGAAGCGGGGCGCGCTGGCTGGACCCACTTTCCCAGAGGTAGGGCTCCCCCTCTGGGAAACTAGATTTGATGGGCCAGGGCAGGTCCATCACCCCACTCATTCATTCATTCATTCATTCACCAGTATGGGGATACTGCCCAGATGGGGGGGGGTCACGGGGCATCAGGGCTGGCCAAGGCCTCAGCTTCGGTGACAACCTCCCATTTCACAGCTGACCAAACTGAGGCCCAGAACTTGAGCTGCAGAGGCATTTCCTGGGCCAGGCCTGGATGCTGACAGCCTGGAAACTGCCGTCTGGTGGCCCGTGTGTGTCTCCGGCTCGAGAGGAGGAGTCCCCGTGGAGGGGGGCATGCTGAGGGGTGGGGTCAATGCCCCCACCGCCCTGGGGCCCTGCACTGGGCCATGGGTGCAGGCAAGGAAGTCCATGTGGCCAGGCCGGGGACCCCAGCCCGTGGGACGGATGTCGGATCAGCTCGCGGCAGCTCAAGGAGGGGCTACGGTGCAGGAAGCCCGGGGGGCCCCCTTGGATGCTGGGGCCAGCACACTGGGGTGTGAGTCCTGGCTTGGTCACCCGGTGACCCTGGCAGCTTTCTCCCTCCTTGAGCTCCTGCTTCTGCCCACCCTCAGAGCACAGGCTCCGACCTGATACTTTGACTGTGAGTCATGTGGAGCGTGGAGACCGAATCCTAGGTGTCAGCGGTCAGCCCTGGGGCCATGGCTCTCGGGGCCCGAGACAAGGAACAAACACCCCATTCATCTGGGAGGACAACCTGGCAAATAGGATTATGGCTACAATTGCAATGACGTTTCAAACAGCTAATCCAGCTTCCTAAGGATGAGTCCCCGGTTCAATTTCCCAGCCCCCCAAATGATCGGCCAGTCACTCCCCGAGTGGTTGGGGACGCTGGTGACTCAGTCCTAGTTGCTGAAGACCGCCCCTGGTTTCGGAGGCATGGAGAGTGCATGAAGTTAGATGGAGCAGCACGGGGACGAGGAGCAGAAAACAGAAGTGCTTGCATTAGACAACGAGCCTCTCCCGCACCTCCCCAGCCCTGCCTGCCTCAATGGCTTTAGCTGGATCAGCCCAGTGTGGGTCCTACTCAACTCTCTTCTCGAGCGCAGGAATGGCTGAGGGCGGGGTGGGGGTGGGGGTGGGGTGTCCCCCTGCTCCTTTATCCTTCAGCACAGAATTCCTGGACCTGGCTGCAGGCTAGGCTGAGCGGAACCCCCAGGGAGGAGGTCTGACTAATCAGTTGTCCACAGGCTGGGTGGATCCCGGCGGAGAGGTTGGTGACCATCTCCCCCTCTGCCTTCATTACAGAGCTCCGATTTTAGCTGGGTGTGATACAGCTCAGGTAAAAGACTACATTTCCCAGCCTGCCCTGCTCCTAGGACTAGCCATGTGACCAAGTTCTGGCCAGTGAGAAGTAAGTGGGTGTGTCCAGGAATGGGGCAAGGCATGCCCTTCTTTGGTCCTTCTTCCATCTTGCAGCCTGGAAAGTAGATGTGATGGCAGAGCTCTAGCAGCCTTCTTGCATTCAGAGGCGAAGGGACACGTGCTTGAGAAGGCAGAGCGAGGAGCCGGCAGGAGCCTGGGTCCCAGATGACATGGATGGCCCTTATACTAGTCCTACTTTCCCTACATCTCCACTTCTTTTGTGGGAAAGAAAAATATACCTGTATCTCGCTTAAGCACTGCTGTTAGGGTTGAGTGGATCACATGGTAGCAGCGGGATGACTGGGCAGGTCAGTGCAGGACCTGACCCTGGGGAGGTCTCTAAACTGAGGAGCTGGGGCCACACCCTCCAGATCTGAAGCTGTGAAATCAAAGGCCTAGAGGGGCCCATAGACACACAAGTGGCATGTTGGGGGTGGGTGTGTCAGGCACTGGCCGTGGAGCCTGCATCCTCTACTCCAAAAAGTCCAAGCCTCGTATCCGCCCATTCTGCCCCCACCTCCCCCAGCGGACATTGGCAATGACTGGAGACACAACTGGGGGGAGGGGTGCTACGTGGGTCTAGTGGGTGGGGGCTACAGGGCACAGCAGAGCCCCCACCACAGAGAATGCTCCAGACCCGAATGTCCGCGGTGCTGCGGCTGAACACCCCCAGCTTCCTCGGGCAGCCGCGTACATAGCGTTTGGCCTTTGCCTTGGACGCGGTCCAAGGTGCTGGCCTGGCTTTCAGCGTCCTTCACGGCCTGACCCAGCCTAACTGCTCGAGACGTCAGTGGTCAGAGCTGGGCTGTAAAATGTAGCGGAAAGCAGAGGAAAAGGAATTCCAGATGGGGAACAGCATGGAACAGCAGGGAAAGGGCCCAGAGGTAGGGCCACAGACCGCTGCCCCAGATTCCAGGCTGAACGGCACTGGGGGACGCACATCAAGAGCCCAGAACGCCCAGGGCGCAAACGGCTGGCCTTGGAGGTGGGGCGGGGGGGTGAGGGAGAGCTGGTAAACTCCAAGTACTTCCCGTCATGGGACTGAGTCTCTGGCCCAAGGTTTCCAAGTTTCTGTTTGTGGTCTGCTTGTTTTTCTCACATCAGGAAAGGGCCTTGGATTTTCCTCAGTGTCCTGTTGGCGTCTTTGGAGAGACTCCTGTGGCCTTTCTTCTTTGGCCTGCTGGAATGTGCAGCGGCAAGTTTCCAGGGCTGTGCTGCCCTCCAGACCCCGAGCCCCACCCCGTGCCCCCTGTGCCTCAGTTCCCTCCTTAGGGCCACGCTGAGGCTGAATGAGTGAATGGACCCTGTCCTATACATGTGTGTTAAATGCAACATTTGTGATGTGTGGTGGCATCTGGTTCTCCTCTTGCCCGGCACTCACTCGCCTCCTTCCATTTTCCTCGAGGGTCCACCACTTCCCCTTTCTTAGTCTGTGCCATCTGAATAAGAATGACTCCAACTTGGGCTCCAAAACCCCATGGGACCCAGGCCTGTGCTTCCCGCTCCAACCAAAGTGCCTGTGACCCAGGCCAGACTACATACAGGCAGTGACAGGCCATCTTATGGCGCTGCTGGAAGGCGAGAAAGGAAGCTCTTTCCTTTGTCGTTGTGGAGTTGCCAAGACAGAGGCCTGAGCTGGGAGGGGCCGCTGAGTAGGGTGAGGGCCTGCCTAAGGCTGAGGCTAACTTCTAGATGAGCAGAACCGATGGCAGGAGAAACAGAAATCACTGGTAATTTCATTTGAGCCCTGGATGCAGCTGCACCTGAAGCTGTCCTTGTCTTGGATGCTATAGTTACAAGAATCATTGGTTCTCCTTTTTCATTCCTTACAGTGTGACTTCTGTTATCTGTGATGGGAAAAGTCCTGGCTAATACAGGGGTCAGCCAGTGCTGGCCAGGGGCCAAATGCCCAAGCTAAGAGTGGATTTGATGCTTTACAGAGCTGTAAAGAAAGTGAACATGTTAGAGAAGACTATATGACAGAGACTGCATCTGGCCCTTTGCAGAAGAAGTCTGCCGAATCCTGGAATAATATAGTTCTCATCAAAATTCTTACTCTCAGGACTTGGGTCATCCATTTTCATCTTTCCTTTCGGGAGTAGAAGCAGTGTGTTTGTCTGAGGAGGGCTTTAACTGCCTTCCACGAACGTGGCGTGTGGTGCCCTCGGGGTGATTTTCGTGGGGCTCCCACTCAAGTACCAATATAGGCACTTTTCTTTCTTTCCGTACTCGCTGCCCATCACCGCTCCCACCCTCTGTCCTGAGGGGCTTCTGAGTGTCCTGGGTCTTTGAAAAGAGCGCGGGGAAGGTGTTTGCACAGGGACATCTGGAAGGGAGTGGAAATCCTGGGTCCCAGGCAGACAGACGTCTTTCTGATGGAAAATTCATGGACTATGTGCTGGCAAGTGCTGAGAACTGGTGGAAGGTTCTGGAGACACAGCAGTGAGAAAAAGAGGTGCTGTAGCTAGGGTGACCAATGTGACCCGGTTTTCCTGGGACTGTGCGGTCTTAGAACTGGAAGTCTCTGATCCTGGGGAACCCTCTGTCCTGGGACGGTCGGTCATTCATCCGAACCGTAAGTCCTCCCCCCGGGCAAGCATGCGGCATTCTCTTGAAGCGTGTCCAAGCAACTCTTCAAAGACTGTCCCCCGCTGTCCCCAAGTGTCCTCCCAATGCTGGCCCCTAGTCCTTGCCCCTCTTCTGCCTTTCTGCCCCCAAATCCGAAGGGTCCCATGTCTTTTCGTCTTGGGCTCACCCAGCTCCAGTGGCCATCGCCAGTAGGTGGCGCCAGTTCCCTCTCAATAGTATTGCTCCGCTAACAACTCTCCCTGCTTCTCTTAGACCCTCCCTGTGGGTTGCAAAAGCCTGGGTGGGAAGTCTCAAAACTAAATAGGGACAGTTTCCCCTCTTTTCCCTCCCGCGGTAACAATCCGACTTCCCTTTGGGGCAGGTGCAGGCCTCTGACCGCTGAAGGTAGATCACCTACAAGCCATACTTGACCACGGGGCTTTGCTCGGAGGAAGACTTTTATTTTCTGCCTTCCAGTAGCTGTGTGAGCAGGCAGCAGGAGAGGCTCATCAGGAGCCTCTGTAAGCTGGAAGTCTGGACAGGGGCTGCTAGGCTATGCCTCCCAGGCCCCAGGCTGAGTTGTTGGTTCCCCAAGTTCAAGTGCCAGATGGCGGGGGGGGGGGGGGAGGCGGGGGGTTCAGCCCACCTGTCCAGGCAGGTGAGGTCTGCATTAGTCAGGGTGATTCAGGCTAGCCGCTGTGACAACTTCCCCGTCACGGGGGATCGATAGTAAAGGTTCATCTGTCTCTCGAATCACAGTCCAGCCGGGGTTGGCGGGGTTCTCTCTGCTCCTCGGTCTGTCCCGCAGCCAGAAGTATAGGTGGTGACACCGGCCAGATTGTTGAGACAGGCAGAGGACACCCCGTCACCAAGGTAACAATGGGCGACGCTTCCCTCCACGGGGGCCCACCTGACCCTGCCACCTTTGAGGCGAACACCAAGTTTGTTCCAAGGTGGCCCTGTGCCCGCCGGCAGACGCCTGACCTCCCGGATTCAAAGCTTCCGCAGAGGTCGGAAGTCGCAGGATAGCCCGCACATTTTATTCTCGGTGACCAGACGCCGGCTCCAGGTGCTCACTCCTTCTAGTCGTCTGCGCCCCTGGGCACCCCGTGCAATCCTGTGAAGCTCCGGGACTTGTCCTGGGGGAGGGGGTCCTCATTCTCCCCCCCGGGAAAGGGGGAAGCTCCGTCTGCCCTTCTCCAGCGGAGTCCTCGGCGGCACACGGGGCAGTCAGGAGACTCCCGGGAAGGCTCTGTCGGGCTTCTGCTGGAGCTCATCTGTCTCCCCAGCCTCTTCTCCCAGATGGGTTCTGGTTCCCACTCACCAGAAGGTGCTCTGGCCCTCCCGCCAAGGGGGGGCTCCTCCCCACCACCCCACCCGCCGATAGGGGCTCTGGAAAACCTTGTGCACAGAGAGGTTCTGGGATGTGGGCTCAGAACTTTCAGCTGTTTCTATATTTGTCCAAAAGGAGCGTTCCCCAAATGTGCTGATCTCCAGAGCCGCCTGAGGGTTTACTAAACATGCAGATTCCCAGGCCCCCTTCCCCAGGACAATCCTGCAGAAGTAGGTCTGGAGTTATCCTAGGGGTTGGCTGGTCAGGCAAGCTTGGGACACTTCATTCAGGGCCCACTTCGGGTGGGCCTCTCTCCCTCATGAATCTTCAATAGCTCCCCAGTGCCCTTGAAATTGAGTCCACGCTCCTCGGCCTGGCATTCGGGCTTCTCTGAGCCCCCGTCTCCTTCTTTTATCATCTTTTGATAAGATTTCATCTTTTACTTTGCTCCACAACCTCCCAGCACCCAGCAGCCCTTGTTCATACTGTTCAATCATTTGGATTGCTGCTTCCCTATCTCTGCATGTCTAAATTGTACTGTATTGGTTTCATACTGCTGTGCGGTCAATCGCCACAAGTGCAGTAGCTTAAAACCACATGTATTTGTTACCCCACAGTTCTGCGCTCAGAAGTCCGGCAAGGTGTGGCTGGTTCTCTGCTCAGTGTCCTCAGTGTCACGAAGGGAACAGCAGATTGTTAGGATAGAGAACACCAGTGAATGTTTGGGAAGAAGAATGTGTGGGCCCCTCCGATGTGTGATATTTACACTGGGGTCACACAGAACCTGGGGAAGAGCACTGTGTTAGAAGGGACAGTCAGTGCAAAGGCCCTGGGGCAGGAACTAGTTTGGTGTTTTGGTATGTGCGTGAGTGTGTGCACCCGTCCACACACACACACGGTAAGGGGATTCGTAGAGCTCTCCCCACCCCAGATTTCCCCCAACCTTGAAGCTATTCAGAGACCCTGGAGACACGGAGGAGAAATCACATACTGTTGAGGAAGCGACTTATAGGTCTTGAACCCAGCCCCTGGATACCTGCTCTCCCTACCTTTGTCCCCGGCGCCGCCTCCCAGGCACGGCCAGCAGGGGGCAGCACGACGCTGCGACACGGTCCCTCTGCATCTGGAGAGGCTCTGCTGTACGTTCCGTCCTCCCGGGGAAACTGACGCACAGAGAGACAGGTTGAGACCAAGCGAACCGAACCCAGGCGTCCCACCCGCTCGCCCGCCGTCACCCTCTCTCCTCCCCGCCCCACCCTGCTCCGCTGCTTCCGGAGCCAACTCGACCTGAGGCTGGGGATCGGACTGGGGTGGGGGTGGGGGGGGAGGTCTGGCGCGGTCGCTTAGATCTGAGCCGGGAAGCCCCGCCACCACCCCACAGCTCCTGAGGATTCGCCCCATGAACGGAACGGACGCTGAGATGGGCTGGCGGCTGTGGGGCCGCGGGGTGGTCCCCGGACTCTAACAGGGTCGGGGACACCGCTCACCTCGCAGCCAGGTATCTGGCGTGGCCAGGCAGCCGCGTCGACCCCGCCCGGCAGTGCCTGCAGGCCCGCGTCCGAGTGTCCGCGGTGTCGCCGCCGGGTGGCAGCATCCGCCCGCGCGCCCAGCTCCTCCCGCGGCTCCCCACCCACAGCGGGGCCCCCGCTTCTGCCGCCCGCTGCTTAGGGCTTGGCGCCTACCCTCCGCTTCCAGCGCTCAGCTTCCCATTCTCACTGAACGGGATTTCCGGGGTGCAGGGGCACAAGGGACACTTTGAGTGAGGCTGCTACGGTCCCTTCATGTCGCTCTGTGCCTCAGTTTCCCTGCCTGTGATTACTCTCCAACGTTTTCATCTGGGAACCCTCCCCATCCACCCGGCTGGGTCCAGCGGCAGGGGCCGCCTCCCATGGAGGGGCCGAGGAATGGCCTGCGGCCCAGTGGTGACAAAGGTTTAGGGACTTGAGAAGGATTAAGAGGGAATGGGGCAGTGAGTTGAGCAGGAATGCAGGGGTGCGGATAGGTAGGTTCTGAGCTAGCCCTCCCCCCACTGGGGCTTGGCGAGGTGGGACCCAGGGTGGCTGGAAACAACTGCCCCCCCTACACCCACCCCAGCGAGTCTCCGTCTGGCTGGCCCTCGGGAATTAAGCGCTTTCCAGTTCCATCCACTCCCCGGAGAGTGGCATGCTTGAGGGCGCCCTGGGCTGAGAACCCGCGGAACAGCAGAGGAGCCTGGCCAGGACAGCGGTTAGGTGGCTGATCCCCGGCCCGCCCCTCAGGACAGACAGAGCTCTGTTGCGGCAGGGTCTGCCGGCTGGCCACCCACTTACCCGGGGCTGTGCTGGAACAGGACCGCTCTGGGTGTGCAAGGCACGGCGGGCGGGTAGACCTCGTGCTCTGGGCTCTGAACGTGAACACTGAGCCCGGCACTGCAGAGGAGACTGAGCAGAGGCAGTGGGAGAGGCGGAGCAGGGAACCCCTGGGGGTGGGGAGCCCCTCTCAAAGCCAAAGGGGTCCCTCAACATCCTCCTATCCGTCCCCATCATGGTGCTTAGTCCAATGGCTTCTGCAGGACAGATGGCGAGCCATCAGCCTGCATCAGGCCAGGCTTGCCTGTCCCTTCCCTGTCCCCTCTGGGGTGGTCTCTCCGGCAGCAGTGCTGACAGGTGGGGGTGACCCTGGCTGCTGGGGGAGGGCTCTGATCGAGGTCTCAAGGGAGCTAGCCATACTTGGGCTAAGAGTGTGGCCCAGGAGGACCCCAAGTGTGTAATTGCTGGGGGGAGGGGAAGAACGGCTGTGGGGGTGGGTGGTCTCCGCCCCTCCCCCCCCAGACTGGAAGACGAGTGGCCACCACGACCTGAACCAGACGTTCCTCTGCGCCCCACCCCCACCCTTGCGGGCGTAGAGGAGCCGGCCAGCCCCACCGCAGGTGTCTCTTCCGAGATGCACCCTCCCCTGCGGGCCGCCGCCCCCCAACTCCGCGCACCCAATCCCCCTCCCCCTGACCAGTCCCAGGAGGCCGATGGGAAGGGAGCGGGCCTGGGGAGGGGGGTGGGTGTGTGGGGGGGTGGATGTGTTTGTGTGTCACGGGGGAGGGAGGAGAAAAGGGAGGGGAGAGCCCGGGAGCGAGGGAGAGAGAGCGCGCGGCGAGCGAGAAGGGCGGGCGGGAGGCGGATCCTCCTACCTGGGGCGCGCTCGTTCTCTCGCAGCTCGCTTGCCGGGGCCGCGAGTCACCTGGGGAGGCGGACAAGTGCGGACACATTGGCCGCCGCGGCGCTCGGCGAGGCGCGCACGGCCCCAGGCGGCTGCGCCCAGTAGAGGCAGCGCCCGCCCGCCTGCAGTGCTCGGGCCGGCCCCCGCCGGCGCTCGTCGTGCCCAGCGATCTCTCAGCCCAGCTCCGAGGTCGCGGTTCCCGGCCCAGGTCACCACCCGGGCGCACGCGGCGGCGGCGCCCCGGGCTCACCATGGTGGCAGCGCGCGCTGAGTGCCCGCGCGTCGCCGGCCGCCCGAGCCGCAGCGCTGGCTGAGAGCGGTGCACCGAAGCCCCCTGCCCCTGCCAGTTCCCCGCCCGGCCCGCGCGTCCCCTCCGGCCGCCGCTGTCTATGGCGCAGCCCCCCTCCCTGGATCATGCACAGAAACTTTCGCAAGTGGATTTTCTACGTGTTTCTCTGCTTTGGCGTCCTCTACGTGAAGCTCGGGTGAGTATCCCCGTGGGCAGGGGCCGCAGCCCCGGGTAGGGGCAGCCAGGAGGAAGGGGTTTCACAGGGTCCCGGCAGAGAAGTAGGGCCTGACGGGGCACAGGAGGCTCTTGGAGATCCGGGGCTGGCCTGCGTGTCAGACCCACGCCCCGGCCCAGCAGAGACGCCCCCAAGCCCCACAAACGGCAGGTACTCCCGAAGTGCGCCGAGTCCGGGGGCGGTGGAAGGAGAGCAGGGCGCGCAGGCGGCTGCGGCCAGGCTCGCGGGTAGCGGCGAGCGTGCCCGGCGCGTACTTTCACCTGTTTGGGCTCCAGGCCCTGGGGGTGGGACGCGCCTTCCCTCCCCCGGGCTGCGCTGGGCGCGGAGCCCGGGCCGAGCGCTCGCCGTCTGGAGGGCGCGCCGGGGCCAGGAGCCGGGGGCGTCGGGCGGCCGGGAAGGCCTGGGCGGGCGGGGGGTGAGCACCCGGGCCGCGAGCCCGCCGGGCCGGGGCACCTGCCTGGGCCCTTCGACCCTATCCATCACCCGGACGTGTTGAAATTGCCTTGACAACTCGTCCGGCTGGCTCGGGATGGGCCGCGCGGCGGGCCCGGGCGCCTCGGACTCGGTCCGAGGCCCGCGCCCCCGCCCGCCCTGGGCCCTCGGCCCGGCCCCCTCTCGCCGCGCTCCCCCTCGCGCGGCCCGGCGGGCGGGCGGGCGCCCGGCGGGCCGCGCTCGCTGCTCGCTGCAGTAGCTGCTCCGAGTCGTATTTCCACATTCCTGAACCCAGCCGAGTCCTTACCTGTTGAGCTGCGATCTCCTTTAGACAGAATCTGTCTCGGCCCTGCTCGAAGTGGGGGTGGGGGGGCGAGGTGACCGTGAACGGGGTGCGGTGCGCCTCGCTCGGGGTGGGGGCGCGCACGGCCGCGGGCCCCGCCGCGCCTAGCGCCCCTACTGTGCGCCGCTGGCGGCCAGGAGGCGGGCCGGCCCGGGGCCGGAGCACAGGCGGTGAACCG
>CM052897.1:2562823-2612431 GCA_028534135.1 Potos flavus
GGGACCATCCACCTGTGTCAGGAGCCACGAGGCAGGGAGTGAGGTGTGATGATTGCATTTGCTGGGGACGTCCGCCTTGTTGTCCAGCGTCTGCTCCCCCCCCCCCCCGCCCCGGGGACCAGGGCCACAGGTTGTTTGCCTGCCCCTTCTAGAGGGTCTAGAGGGGTGGGGAGAGCCCACGGTTGCAGGCGAGTCTGAGTGTGAGCCCAGAGCGACCCCTGGCTTCCTCTCACTGCCTGCCTTCCAGAGGTGGAAATTCCTACAGGGGGAGGAGGAGGGGAAGAAGAGGGGAGGTTGAGGGGAAACAGGTCCTTAGGGCCTGGGGCAGAGAGCCCAGAAGTGGAGAGAAAAGCCGCAGGGCTGGGTCCTGCTCTTGGCGCTGATACCAAATCCCTGCCAGGTGTCTGTGTGGCCTTGGACGAGAGGTGGGAGCCGGCCGCGGAAGGCAGGGGTGGTGCTCAGAACTCCCGGCCACTTACGGCAGGGGTGGGAGGGGGATTGCTGAGCCCAGGGAGGGGTTCTGAAGGTACAAGCCCCCATCATGGGGGTCATCACAGCCGCCTGATGAGATGGGAGTGGACTGCTCCTGGGTGGGAGTGAGCACCCTGTCCCATAAAGCATCCAAGCCGAGGCAGTGGGCTGGGCTTCCCTGATGGCCCAGAAATTCTCAGAGGGAGCAGCAGGATGCTTAAAAAGTGAGGTGGGTGGTGAAGGGGCCTTGCCCGGGGTGCTCTGGCCCAGAGGGGTCCCCAGGTTTGCTGAGAGCAGAGGGCAGGGCCGTAGAGCTGGGGAGAGCCTGGGTGGGGCTGGGCTCTGCTCTGAGGGGCCCTGTGGCCCAGGCAGGACCCCACCTTCATCTGTTCCCAGAAGGGCCCCCCCCAGGATGCCGGCCTGAGGCCGGGTCTCAGGACCAGGAGCTCAGCCCCGCCCCGCATTCTGCACAGAAGCGACAGCCCAGTGTCCCCCGCCTACGGGGACTCGGCCCCCCGAACCCACCGCTCAGACCATGTCCGGAGAAGCCCAGAAGGCTGAGGTGCTGGCCGACCCATCAGGCGCCCAGACTCCCGGCCTGGCCCCGGGCAGACGCCCTGCCAGCTTCCTCCCACCTGTTCCCCTCGCCTGTCTGTCCACCCATCGGTCCTGAGGTTCCAGGTTGACATCCTGGTCTCCCAGGCCTGCAGGGTGCCCTGGTGTCAGAGCCGGGGCACTGGGGCCTAGGCCAAGGCCAAGGCTAGGGGTCTCATCCCTGCTCGGGCCTCAGCCCAATTGTCGCCTCAGCTGCCATGCACCTCGAGGCTTCCGTGCCCCCCTCCCCACCCCCCGTACCACGGGAACTGAGGAGAAAGGTCAGGGGTAAGCCCGGGAAGGTGCAGAGGATAGCAGAAAGTGCAGGAAGTATGTCCATGGCCTGAACCTCAGCCCCCGGCAGCCTCCTCTGGAGGCCGGCTTAGCCGTGACCGTGCGGGGAGGGAGGGCAGAGGGGAGACCAGGGGCAGGCTTCTCGGAGGAAGAGGCACCAAGCTGGGCCTGGAATCTTGCCCGGCTGCTGGAGGGGTCCGGGTGCCTCTTTCCTTGCCAATCAGTGTGGCCTGAACCCAGGAGTGTCATAATGGGTCCTGGATGCCCAACAGAGGTCTGGAAGTTTCCGAGGCCAGAGGTCAATGACCCGAGGTTTTGTGGTCACAGTGAGTGGATGAGGTTCTGATTTCACTGACTTACCAGATGTGGGGGCTGGATGGACCCTCCGGGCCCTGGGCCTCCTCATCCCCCCCGGCTGTGCTTGCCCCCCTGTAGCAGCCTCAGCCCCCCCCCCCCGAGACCCCTGCCACTGCCCGCTTCCTCCCAGGATTGCCTGGTTTCCCTCCAGGGTGGGGTCCCAGAATGCCAGGCCAGGAATGCCAGCTATGTGGGGAGGGCGGGCGGACAAGCGCCCGCCGGGGGCGCGAGGGAGCAGGCGGACGCTCCGCTCTCTTCCCCGGGAACACTGCGGGCAGTGAGCTGAGCGGGGCAGTGGGCTGGAAAGATTGCGGCGGGCAGGACCCGTGGCGGAGGGGGCCGGGCTGCAGGAGCCCCACCTGCGAGCTGGGGCTGTTCTCCCCATCGGACAGATGGGCAAACTGAGGCCAGTGAGAGTCAGTGGCCGAGCAGACCTCGAGCACAGGACCCCAAGCCCCAGAACCTTCTTTAGGGTACAGCCACAGGTACCGCTGCGGTCCCTCACTACACACGCAGATGGGACACTGAGGCCTGGGCGGGGCAGGGTGGGGTAGAGGGATGGGAACACTGCCCTCTCTCTGCACCTCCGCTGGGCAGCCCCTGCCCACCGCGCATGCGGCTCCCTCTGGGTGTTCTCTGCGAGCCCCTTCCTCATCTGCAAAGTTAGGCCGGCAAGACCCACCCTGAGGAGCTGTGGGGGGGGTGGGGGGGTGGGGCAGGGTGGGGGATGCCACTCAGGACGGGGGATCATTTTGGCTGGTCCCTCCCCTCCAGGGCATCCCCCCTCCCCAAGTTCTTCCCACCCAGGCCAGCAGGGGGAGAAGCCATTGGCCGAAACAGGGCTGATCGTCCCTATTTTCAGATGGGAAGACCGAGGCTCAGAACAGACTGTAAGGGCAGCCTTCCCGAGGTCCAGGGCTGTCCCCAAGCCGCATGCTGCCCACTGAACAGGGCCGAGAGCCCCAGCAGGGGAAGGAGATGAGCAGACTTGAGGAACGCCAGGACAGGTGGGCCGAATGCCCCCGGGCCCTTGCAGCAGCTGTGTGCAGCGCTGCCTCATCGGTTCCGTGCCATCCTGTTCCACCGCACAGCGGAGGGCTGCGGGAACGCCCCAGGTGCCAAGCTCTGGCACTGTGATGGTGGCTTGGGAGGTCTGCAGAGTGACGCCAGACCTGGAAGACATTCTTGTCCCCATTTGACAGGCAGGAGCACTGAGGCCACCCCCAGCAGCGGCCCCCTCAGGACTGCTGCTGGCTCCGGAGCTGGAGAAGAGCCTCTTGCCGCCCGCCTGTGGCTGGGAGGTTCTGGGCTGACCCCTGCCCACCTGACGGAGAAGCTGCGGGGACATGGGGTGGGTGGGCGTGAGGGCCAGCTGCCATCCCAGGTATTTGCCGAGTTACTTCCTGGACAAGTGGACCCAGGCCCGCCTCCCTGCCTGATCGCAGATAATTAGAACATTCTTCAAATATTTTGCCGGAGGATGCCCGAGAAGGAAGAATTAGAAAGCGCCCCGGGCCAGGAGCGTGGGCTGCAGGAGCTCTGGGCAGCTGGGCAGCCGGGGCCCGGGCCGGGGATGGGGCCCCCGAGGGAGACAAGGGGATCTGGCCCAGGCCCGGCCAGCCTATCCCCACCTCCCAGGGAGCTGGGGCCGGGGTGGGCATTCACGTCCAAGGCCAGCTCAGGGCTGAGGGTGGGGGTGCTGGGCGGTGTTGGGGATCCCTGCCCTGGAGAACTCCCAGCTTGTGGGGGGTGGATAAACCTTACCCCAAAGGGCTTTAGGAAGGGCCTCAGAGTCCTGGCCCCCAGGGGGGCAGGTGGGTGAAAAGGTCTCTGGGAGGAAGGGCTCTGCCGTGGGGAGGTCGCCAGATCTGGAAGGAGAGCAAAGGCACAGGGCGGAGTGATGTAGGAGGATCGATAAGGGGGTGCCTGGGGCCGACCTCATGGCTGACCCTCGCAGACCTGACGGCTCAGGGCGGGGAGGCCTGGCTCGGGCTCCGGGGCTCCGGGGCTGCCGTCCTGCTCTGTGGGAGGGAGGTGGGTTTCCCAGAGGGCACAGGGGGCAGGGTGGGCTGCCCATGGGGAAGCCCTTTGTCATCACCGCCAACCTTCCTAGAAGTGGTACTCACCCCCTGAGCAGAGGGAGGGGGACCCGGGGAGGGGCAGCCGTCCCCCGGTGACCCCCCTCTGGTTCCTGTGGCTTGTGGGGGAGGGGTCAGGGCTGTTGAGGTCCAGCAGGCTCAGTCATGAGGTCTGAGTTCTGGGAAGCACTTGGATACTGCGTCTCCCCCATGGAGGGCTGCCCCGGTCCTAGCCTAGGGAACATTCCCAGGATTCTGTGGTCGGTTCGGGGCAGGGGCCGCCCCAGCTCAGAAGCCTGGGAGTGGCGGGGGGGTTGCAATACGGCTGGTGCTCGGTCCCGAGAGGGGGTGCGGAAGAGGAGCTCGGGCCGGGCTGGGTAGGGGGCCCGCTGTCGGTGGGGGGGCACTCCCCCTCTACCAGGGCATCTCTGTCCCCGGCTGTGGTTTGTGGGGTCAGTTGCTGGGGAATTTGTAAGGGAAATGGGATACTGAGGTGGAGGTGCCTGGGTCCCATGGCCTCCTCAGGACGCACGGCCACATCGGTGCCTGTTTTAGGGCCCTGCGCACAGATCAGACGGCACGAAGCTTCCTTGGGGTCCGAGAGGCTGGTCGGCCACGCGGTCCTGGGCTCGCGGGGACACCGTTTCTCTCCGGCTCTTCAAACAAAAAAGGCACAGCTTGTCCCGTCCCTGGTAATGCCAATGGATCAAAGCCCTCTGGAGGGCTACCTCGAGGCGGCCTTACCCCCACAGGCCCTGGACCCACTCTGCCCACCTCCCATGACTTGACGCGCTAGGCCTTCATATGGAAGGTTGATGTTTTCTCGATCATACACAGAATGGGAATAAAAGCTAATTTCTAATTAACCTGTAGCAGTCTAAGTGAAAACGGGGCTATGCCATGAGTGCCCCCAGCCACCTGCCCGCCCAGCCTGCGGCCCCCCATCCCACTGAGGAAGTCTCAGCTGCCTCTTGCTCCCTGTGCAAGCTGGGGGTCACTGTCCCCGGCAGGGGCCCCCCCAGCAGGTAGGAATGCTTCCGTTCACGCATTCCGCTCACTCACTCTGCCCTCTTTCATTCACTCGCTCAGTGGTGACCACTGGGGTCCGTGCCAGGCGCAGTGCCCAGTGGGGGGATGAGACCCCTGCCATCCTGGGGCCAGCAGCAGGGCCGGGGGCTGGCCTGTTTGGAGAGATTTGTGACTCAGCCCCCGGCACGGATTGGGGTCCTCCTTCAGGGACCACTTGGCGGAGGCTCCCAGAGCAGGTTGGCCCTCAGTGTAGCCTCCTGCCCGCCCCCCCAGGGACCACCGCGGGAGGATGACTCCCCAGGCGAGCACCCCCCAACTATCTTTGCGGGTCAGGGACAGGGGTGAGGAGGCACGGGCCAGTTTCGGGGCGGGAAGTGTGGGTCCCAAACCCTGTTCCCTACCCTCCTGCCCTGAGCTACTCAGCAGGTGGCTGGGCCTTTCTGGACCTCTGGTTCCTATTCTGAGGAAGTAAAATAATAATAATAATAATAATAATAGTAATAGTAATAATAACAACACCTTCCCCCGAGGGACGCTCTTAGCCTAGAATCCACCACCTGGTAGGCCTTCACTCTGCCTCGAGGCACTAGCTCTGAACAGCAGGAGGGATTTAAGTTAGACGCTTGGCTCCTGGGGCAGGATTTGGAAGGTCGTGACCTCCTGAGGGAAGCAGGGGAGTCCTGTGTGGAGACAGGGGAGGACAGGGTGGCTCAAGTCCTCGGCGGATGGGAGACACTGGCTCCCCCATCTTTCTCCTCGCTGGGCCTTGGGGTCCCTGTGAGGTGACCCGGATGTTGTTCCCCAAGGAGGTCGGTGGAGGGGGGCTGCCCCGAGGAGCCCCCCCAGGCTGGGCCTTGGCCAGAGTGGGGCATGACCTAGATGGGGTCTTAACCCGGTTTGGGCTGCACTCTGGCCCAGCCCGGCGCTGCCCGTAGGGGGTGGCCGACCCGGCCCACGGCGGCCTCCGGCCCACGGCGGCACCTGCTGAAGGAGACGAACCCCCCACCGCCCCCCAAGGCCCGGCACACACAGACGAGGCACAAGGGGGTGATCGTTACCCTTCCTATTGCATTTCTCAAGCCTACTTTCTTTAGTTTAACTTTTGTAAGAAAACGTGAGCATTTCATTCGGATTTTGCCAGCCCTATGAAGTTTTGTATTGCAATATTTTGCTTTTCTGTCGAGATAGGACTTACACAAAGTACAGAAATCTTGAGGGGACAGCCTGATGTGTTTTTGCATGTGTGGGCACTCGCAGAAACCATCG
This sequence comes from Potos flavus, assembly GCA_028534135.1. Classification (NCBI taxonomy): domain Eukaryota; kingdom Metazoa; phylum Chordata; class Mammalia; order Carnivora; family Procyonidae; genus Potos; species Potos flavus. The sequence continues at coordinate 2,568,913 of CM052897.1, forward strand.
CTCAGCTTGGGCCAGAGAACAGTCTGGAACCCAGCGGGCTCCCTCGGACCCCCTCCCCGTCCGTGCCGCCGAGCCAAGGGCAGCTTCTGACTTCTGGAGCTTTTACGTTCTCCTGTCCGGCACTTCCGGACAGTGTTGGGGGGGTGGGGTCACGCACGTAGTCACACGCCTAAGCTATTGGCCCTTTATCACTGCCGGAGCCTCCTGCGGACGGCCCCGAGTGGTGGTTCCCACCGCGTGCTGGAGACACATACGCGTGCCCTTGGAGAATGTGAGCACTTGTTTCCCTGCGGTGTCTAGACCCCGGACCGAATCTGCTGCATCGGAGGGAAGGGTCGATCCAGGAATGAACTCAATCATGTGGGGAGAGTGGCGGGTGAAGACGCCCACTGGCTTTCGATTTGCCGGTGGAGGCGTTGGTCCTGGCGATTGACGCAGCTGGTCCCTGATCTCCACGAGGGACTGGATCCTGGGGGCTCGATGAGCCGAGGTCAGTGATGGGTCCCCAGGAAGGGTTAATAATGGCCAAGCTCGATGGCGTCTCATCACTGGCCAGCACCATGTACTCCGCCCAGCAGCCCCGACGGACCAGGCCTATCAGTATTCCCACTTCGAGGATGTGGAAGCCGAGGCACAGAAAGGTTAAGAAACTGACTCACAGTTTCTTGGTCTCACAGCCCGGGGGAGGCAGCGCCAGGGTTCCATCCCAGCTGGCCGGCACCCGTGCTCACGTTCCCACCCTCTGCCCCGCAGGGGTGCCTGGTGGGTGACGTGGTACCAGCTAGTGCCATGGCAAGTGTCCCACCCTCTTGGCCTCTTCTGCACCATCTGTCGCCTGGCCGTGGTCCCTCGCCCCTCACCCCCTGGCATCCCCTAGTCCCAGAGGCAGCCCTGCCCCTTGGGACCTCTGGCAGGTAGAAAGAGCCCCCTCTTGTTGCTCGGCAGCCCCTGCTGGCGCCCCCCGTGCCCGGTGCCAAGAGACAGCAGGAAGCGCCTGCTGGCTTCGTCACCTCTGGTCGGAGAGCAGGGGCCCGTCTGCAGTCCCCGGGGACACGGCAGAAGCCCCTTGTCCTGCGGGCTCCCTTCGTGGGGCTGGCCCAGGCCAGGGCTGAGGAACGTGGCCAGACTTTCAGTTCGCCCACTCCTCCTGCCGTCTTACCTTTGTCCCGAGGCCCCTGAATAGCGCAAGGAGAGGAGCCTGGAGCAGAACTTTCGGTGGAAAAAGTCAGCGACTGAAACCGGAGCGGCCAGCCCGGCGTCCCTGTGCTCGGGGCCACTCAGAGCCTCCCCGCAAGCTCTCTCGGGGCACCTGGGTGAGAAGCCCCCCAGGGTGGCGTCCTGCTGCTTGGGGGTGCCAGTTATTCCAGGATGCGGCCTGCTCTCGCCCTCCTCTCCCCTCCTCCCCTCTCCCCTCCTCCCCACTCTTCTCCCTCCCCCTATGTCCCCTTCCCCCTCCCCCCACCTCCCCCCATCCTCCCCCCCTCCTTGCCCCTCCTCCAGATCACCAATTTCTAGTTATCATGGATTTTTGCGCCTTTCCTCTCTGGCGGATTCCCTAAAGAGGATTCCCGTGACTGCAGTCTCTGCCCCTCCAGGTGGAAGAAACAGCGAGGCCAAGGCTAGGGGTGTGGCCGGCCAGGCCTTCTCAGGGAGGGCGGTGGTCAGACTCCCTGCGAACGAATGTGTGGGCTGCAGGGGAGGGAAGGGGCAGGGGGGCTGAGACCTCAGACTCCAGCCGTGGAAGTGGTCCGTCACCCCAGACTGAAGGAATGAGTGACCTTGGAGGATTTTAAGCAAGAGAAGGATTTAAAGCTGTGTTTCGAGACTAAGAAGTGGGCATAGTTTCCGGCTCTAGGCTCTGGTACTTGTTATGCACCTGCCATGGGCCTCCACCTGCGTTCTGGAGCGGAGACTGGGCTCCGAGCCTGGCTGTGCCGCCCTGGGCACGTGCCCCAGCCTCTCTGAGCTGCAGTATGCACAGCTATGACACGGGGATGTAAGGAGAGAGGACGGAGACCTTGGAGAGGTCTCTGGGGTCCGTGGCTGGTGCTCAGAATGGGCGTATTTGGTTTCGTGAGTAGATAAACCCCCACATCCTAAGGAAGACAATTGCAAAATGATTTCTGAATTACCAGCTGTATCTGAGTATTTATGTTCCCGGCACAAAATACAGCGTGACTGTCTTCCCTGATGCCTTTACCTCACCTCTAACCCGTGCGCTGGCTGCCGGGGGCTGGCTGGGGGCTCCCGCGCCCCCTGCTTCGTCGTCCTGGGAAGCATACAAGCAGGAATCAGCTGGGCAAGGGCCCTCTTGTCCCCTCCTGCCTATCCCACCAATGTCCAAGGGTGCAGAAGTCCTGTGCATAGACAGACTTTTTAAAAATTGTGTTTCAAATACAGATAACATAAAATGTGCCACTTTAACCGCTGGAAAGTGTGTCACCTGGAGGCGTATCAGAGCTTTCCCGGTCACCTCTTTTGGGCTCCATAATTTTGTCATCACGCCTGCCCAGCCGGCGCTCCCCGAGCCTCCTCCCTGCAGCCCCGGGCGGCGGCGGGTCCACTGTCTGCCCCTCGCCGGACCCTTCGTGCAAACGCAGTCATACAATGTGTACTCAGCGTACTGGATTTGCGGTCCCTCCATGGAGCACGGATCCATGCTTCATTCCTGTTTATGACCAAAGGGCATTCCAGCGTACAGCTGGACCGCGGTCTGTGTGCCCGTTCAGCCGCCGGTGGGCATCCGGGTTCTTCCCTCCTTCTGGCTCTTGGGGACAGCGATGCTATCAGCATCCATCTTTGTTTGAATACCTGTCTTCGCCTGTCTTCAGTTCTGGGCATAGAGTAAGGAGTGGAATTGCTGGGCCCTAGGGTAATTCTCCGTTTCACTTTTTGAGGAACTTCCTGACCGTTTTGCATTCCTGCTGGCGATGCAGGAGGGCTCCGATTTCCCCACCGCCTGCCCACACCTGGAGCTTTCTTCTGTTTTGGCCGGAGGCCTCTTGGCGGGTGTGAGGCGGCATCTCGGCATCTCGCTGGTTTCGATTTGCATTTCCCTCATGAGCGCCATTTAGAACCTTTTCACTTGCTGGTTGGCCATTTACGGCTCTTGGGAGAAATAGCTCTTCAAGTCCTTGGGCCATTTTTAAATTGGATTGTCTTTTTGTTATCAAGAGGTCGGAGCTCTTTCGGACGTCCTCTGTGAGTTCAGCCAGTCTGCACTCATGGGAGCTACGGGGGGGCGGCCCCGGGAACCCCAGATTTAGCCGGGACCTGGCCCTGCCCTCAGGAGCTTGTGGTCTGCTGGGAAGGCTGTGGACAGAGCCACAGTGAGAGCCCACGGCTGAGGTTGGTACTCGAGAGACAAGTGCCCACTATGTGCTTCCTCGGTGCCTGGGGGCCGAGGTGTTCGAGCGCAGGGGACTTGCACTTGAGCACAAGGTGGGTAGAGAGTGCCAGACAGGAAAAGGGAGGAGGAAGGGATCCCAGGCAGAGGGACCAGCTCAAGCAAAGATGGCAGGGTGGTCGGAGGCCAGATCCTGGAGGCCTCCGATTCTACGCCGAGGAGCCTGGGGAGCTATGGATGGGCTTTGAGCAGGGGAATGACATGGTCAGACCCGGGTGCTGGCAGGGGGCTGGGGGGCCTGCCTGGAGGCGAGAGACCAGGGCTGTGATGATCTGTTTCGGCCCCTGGGGTCCATCCTTAGTCCACTGGGGTCCCCCTGTTCAGAACCCATTTGTCCAAGCTCCTACCCCCAGCAGGGTTCTTGTCCCAGGCAGTGGGGGGCTCCGCAGCCTGGAGACTGCTGGAAGAATTTGGGAATGGGGAGCTTGCTTTCGGTGTCCGGGATCCAAAGCGGGCTCCGTCCCGAGGCCTGGAGGCTGGTTCCCATCCATCTCAGTTCCCCGGGTCGGTTTTCTGAGCATCTACAATTACTTTGGGCTGAATTCCCCAGATTCCAGCCCGCTCCCAGCCCAGCCCGCCCAGATGCTCTTCCTCCACGCCAGCCTCGGGCATTCCTGCCCATTGTGCCCGTGGGAGACCTGGGGGGGGTCTTGGCCAGATTAGCGAGTGGGGCGGGCGAGCCGTGGGGATTGAGTGTCGCCGGGGGGCCCGGCTTGCAGCACGTGCTGCGGGCTCGCGCCACACGGGAACTTTCCCAGCTGGCGGTGGGTGCTTGGCTGCCCTGGAAAAACACGGGCTTGTTTCTCCTGAGAAAGGGGCTGGCGGCCAGTGGGCAGGAGCAGGGAGCTCGGGGTGCTGGGAGGCCAGGGGCGTGGACGTCAGCTCTGGGGAGCCCCTGGCGGTCTCCCTCATTCCCACACTCTGTCCCTCACTAAGCCAGTCTGGTCTCTGGTTTGGAAGCCAGATGCCACTCTGAAACTCAGCTGTTGCCCGTAGGTCTGCCCAAACCAGCCCCCACCTCCTTCCCGCTTGCTGTCCTCCCCCCGCCCCCTCCCCGGGGGGCTTGAAACCAAATAACGGGTACCGCTTCTATGGAAAACAGTTCGGCGGGTCCTCAAAAAGCCAAACAAACAACCATATGACCCAGCGATTCCACTCCTAGGAATATGCCCCCCAACACTGAAAACAGGGGCTCAAACCAAATCTTCCTAGCAGCACCATTGCCAAGGGCCCAGAGCAGCCCGGTGGCCGCGAGCTGGTGCATGGATGCACGGAAGGGGGTCCCCAGGACGGACGGAGGCATGGACACCTGCCACAGTGGGGCCGAACCTGGGAAACATGACGCTGAGTGAGAGCAGCCAGACACGGAAGGGCACAGATTATGTGACCGCATCTCTCCGGAAAGTCTAGAATGGTTGCAGACTGGGGGAGTGGTTGCCGGGCCTGGGGGAAGGGGGGGGGGAGAGGGAGTGCCTGCCGAGGGGCATGGCCTTTCATGTTGGGGGTGGGGAGAATATCTTGGAACATCACTGAGTGTGCAGAGCTGTACCCTTTAAAATGGTTACCTGTACGGAAGGGAATGTCCTCTCAGAAAAGAAACACTCTGGGGACACCTCATGTGAACAGCAGGAGCCTGGCAAGGGCCCTCCGGTGTCCGGAGGTCGCCGGATCAATGACACGGCGCCCCCAGGGGACCACTCTGAGGATACAATGTTGCAAACAGGCCTCTGCCCAACCCAGCACATAGTAGATGCTCAATTCACATCGGCTCCTGGTTCCTCCCTGAGTCTACCCAGTCATCCAGAAATGAGTGAATGACAACAGCAGCCGCCCCGTGGGTGCAGCCTTCCTCTCTGCGGTTGTCTGGTCTGAGCCTGCGTGGCGGCGGTGGTGGGGAGTCAGATGTTTACACTCCCATTTCACAGATGTGAAACACTGAGGCTCGGAGAGGCAGAGGCCTCCCCGGGATTACAGATGGGCTGCCGGGGGAGTCAGGACCCTGTGGGCTTGGCTCCCGGCAGGACTGGCCAGCTCAGCAGCCTGCCCGGCCCAGGAGCTGCAAGTGATGGGAAAGCCCAGTGGTCAGGAGTTGGGGGTGTGCTCTCGGGGGTGGCTGGGGACAGTTTGGAGCTGACGGTTGCTGAATCCCAGGCATGACGTCCTCTCACCCGAAGGGTCTGTGTGTCTGACTCAGAGGCCTGGGGAGCTGGGGTCCTTGCGTTCCGTGCAACTGTTGACTCCCGGGACTTTTGACCCACGGCTCTGGCTGTGCCGAGGCTGAGAAGGCACGGGCGTGAGCGCCTTCGCAGGCTGGGAGCACGCGTTTTGGTCCAGGAGAAATGGATTCTCTAGGGCAGGGATCTGTGTTTTGTTCCGTGGTGGCAGAGCTTGGCATGTAGTAGGCGCCTGGAGCCCACCGGCTGACCGAGAGACCCAGCGAGGCAGGACGGCAGGCAGAGGGCGAGGGGACCCGCGCCGCCACTCACTTCCCCGTGTCCTCTCCCCTCTCCGCAGAGCGCTGTCGTCCGTCGTGGCCCTGGGAGCCAACATCATCTGCAACAAGATCCCTGGCTTGGCCCCGCGGCAGCGCGCCATCTGCCAGAGCCGGCCCGATGCCATCATCGTGATCGGGGAGGGGGCGCAGATGGGCATCAACGAATGCCAGTACCAGTTCCGCTTCGGGCGCTGGAACTGCTCCGCCCTCGGCGAGAAGACCGTCTTCGGGCAAGAGCTCCGAGTAGGTAAGGGCGCCTCCGGGCTTGCAGGGACCCAGCCACGGTTGGGGCTCCAGGGGCCGGGCACCCCCCCAACCCCTCAGGAGGCCGCACGGGGCTGCCCACCCTCCCTGCGCTGCACCAGCCCCGGTGTCTCTGCGAGAGCGGCTTGCCTGCGCCCTTCTCCGAGCCTGGCCTGGAGGGGGGCAGCACCCCAGGGAGACCCCACCCTGCGAGTGGCCGAGGGGCGTCTCGCCGGGCTGTGGGGCTGGAGGACGGCGCTCCGGCGAGGCTGTGAGCCCCTGAGGGACCGGCGGGCAGCGCAGTGCGGCGGTTAGAGACGTGCGCTGCTCAGCGGCTGTGCGGAACTGGGCACGCCGCTCCCTCTCTCCCTGCCTCCATTCTGTATCCGGAAATGGGGGAAGAGCAGGAGTTCCTGCATGGGGTTTTGGGGTGGGGGGCTGGGGCGAATGGTGCCCTTTATGTGGGAGGCATTCCAGGCAGAGGGAGCGCGCAAGCAGAGATGCGTGGGATGCTGTGTGCACCATGTGGGAGCGCCGAGGAGTCTGACGAGCTGGAGGGCAGGGCGGGGGCGCGGGGGGCGCGGGGGGCGCAGGTGGAGTGGGGCTGGGAAAGGGGGTGGGCCTCCAATGCTATGCACTATGGGCAGTGGCAGCTACCGCAGGATGCCAGGCAGGGGTGGCCAGGGGTCTGCTGGCTGTGTCCCACTCTGCCATGCCCCGTCCCTAGGTCACACGCCCCATCTCCGTGTCCTCACACGACCCCGAGGGAAGCTCCCTGGTGCCCATTTTACAGAAAAGGAGACTGAGGCCCGGTTGGGGAGAGCTTACAGGGCAAAGTGGGACTTGCAGAGCCCGACCTCGACTGGAACTCAGCTGGGCATGGCCCTTGGGGCCGCTCAGGGCCTCGGGGTCCTCAGCTGGAACGCGAGCTCCGAGGGAGCGGGCCGTCATCTGAGTCCCCAGTGCCTCTCCCCGGCCCGCACGCAGCAGGTTGGCACTAAACTGCTGTTGGACCGGTGGGGGTGGGGAGGGGATGCGACCTGCCCTTCCAGGAGGGTCAGGTGGGGGCGTGATAACTCGGGGGCACCGCGCCAGGCCTGCTATTTCAGACCCCGGCCTGTAGGCACAGCACGTTCTTCCGATCCCAGCGGGCCAAGGAGCCACAGCTGCCGGGACCCAGGCCAGAGCCAAGCTCTGCGGGGCTTGAAACGCCCGGCGTAGGGCTGGGGGTGGCGCGGGGGAAAGCCCCCGGGGCCCCTTTGCGGTGAGCAGCCTGTGGGTGGCACCCGGCACGGGCGGGAGGGTGGCACCGCCCCTCCCGGGGGCCCCACCACCCAAGTGCATCTCCCTCCCTGCAGGTGCCCGCGGGGGAGGGTAGGGCTCCCTGCTCCACCCTCCGCAGGGGGGAGGGCGTTGGCGCCGCTGCCTGCTCGCTGCCTCCCCGGCCCCTCACCGCTGCCGAGACTCCGGGCTCTGAGGCCGCTGCGAGCACCCCCACGGCGCCGGGGGCCGCACAGGACGCAGCTGGGTTCAGATCCCGGGCCCCATCTCCCACGCCATGGGTTACCCTTGCTTCTTCGCCGTGCCGAGAGACGTGCAGTGGACGTGGTCCCGTGGCCGGACAGAGGGCTGGGGGCTCGGACTTTATTCGGGACCAAGAGACGCAGGCAGTGAGGGAGCCGTGGCCACTCAGAGCCCCTTCTCAGGGTCAGGTCCCAGGCAGGGGGAGGCTCACTGGGGATCCACAATAAATGCCAATAAAAAGCCCAAGCAGAGTGGCTTTGGCCCCAGCCCATGACCTGTGCCCCCACGCCCGGAGTGGACACTCTCAGTGCCCACCCAGATTACCCTTACGGGCCGTCACATACCCCCTGGATCACGGCTAACGGCCCGCAGCTGTTCCTCCTTGGAGACCAGCCCTCGGGCCAGCAGGAGCCCCGGAGGGTCTGCAGCGTGGCCCACAGGGAGGGTCGGCTACAGCCGCGGACGCACTGATGCAGGGGGGGTAAAGTCTGCCCTCGTGTGGGTGGGGGCGCTCCGCTCTTCATGCCCTGAGCTCCCCTTGGGAATAGGCGTCTCGGGCTGTGCGTCTAGGGAGCCAACCAGAGGCACCTCCTCTCCCTTCCGCGAGCGTTTCAGAGGCAAACTTTTTGGCAGCGCTACCTGCACCCAGTACCCCCCCATCCTTCCCCTTCTTGTTCCCACCACCCCTGGCCAGGCTGTTAATGACCTTCATGTGGGCCACTGCTCCCCTCTTCCTTGCCTGGGCCCCAGCTCACCTGGGCTTCCTCTTGTCTCTCCGGCTGGGTCTCCTGAGCCCTGAGCCCTGCCCCCGTCATCCCTCCCCTGGGGCCAAGATCAGTGTGGCTGCTCCCTGGGGACCGTTCAGCAAGGTTGACCCGAGGGGACCTCTGGCTCAACAGGCTCAGCCTCTTGGTGCTTAAATCTGCCATCCTTGGCCTTCCTCCTGACCTGAGCACCTGTTGTCTCAGCAGAAACCTGGTGTTTCCCTGCCCATCCCTCCACCCTGCCCCACAGCCCCTGCCGGGCCTGCCTCTCTGGCCCTCCCCGGGCGGCTGTCTGTGCCTCCTCCTGCCTCCCCTCCAGCCCTGGTCATGCCCTGTCACTCCATTCCTCCAAAACCTGCAGGAGCTCCCTATTACCCCAGGATAAAGTTAACTCCTTCGCTTGGAGTCTGGGAAATCCCCGTCGTGCCTCACTCCCACCTCTCTTCATCCCTTCTGGAAACTAGAGCGTCACCCTGGCTGACTTCCTCCTCTTCCCAGAGCATGCCAACCCGTTTCTCCTCTGCGACTTTGCCCCCACTGGCTGTGGCCCTGGGAGGCCCTTCCCCTGTGCTCTGCTTACTCACAGCTGAGGTCCCCGGAGAAGGCCCTCTCCCCCCTCCCTGGCTCTTCCTGTCCACAGCCAGGCCTGTCACATCCCGGAGCTTCATCCTCCGGCTCTCTCAGCCCCGGGCCGGCTCAGCACCGGCCTCAGCTCCCCCTCCACTCTGCCCCCGGGGGTTGGGAGGCGTGGGCTCCCTACCGTCTGGGCCGAGGCCTCCCGCCCCGCCCGAAGCCCTCCCTGGCTCCCAGGCCGGCCCCCGTGAAGGAAGGCCCGGCTCCCATTTCAGCAGGGAGGGCTCTGGCTTCGGGGGTCCTGTGGGCACCGTGACGGTGGTCTGAGCGGGCCCGGCTCTGCCCAGGACTCAGCCGCTGGGAGCACGAGCGGGAAGTGGGGCCGAGCGGCACAGCCCTCCCCTGTCAGAGGCATGCGGCTGCCCCGGGCACGAGACGGGCGACGGGCCATGAGCTGGCAGGCAGCCGGGGGCACTCGTGGGAGCAGCCACTCAGGCGGTGCCGATTAATGATTGGCCCCAAGTGGGGGGATGGCCTGGGTAGGAGGGACGGCCCCCTTCAGGCCTCGCCTGTGACCTTGGGCCATGCCTAAATCTTGAGAGGTGAAGGGAAACCCCTCAATGGGCAAATGGACCCCTGTGCAAGGTTCCAGTCCCTTTTCCAACACCTGGTGCTATTCCTTGTATACCTCCAGGGACGGGGAGCTCACTACTCCACATGAGCGTGATCTTTCTAATGATGCTGATGCACTAGCTTTGCCCTGAGCCCCCCTCCCCTCCCCTCCCCCCCGGTGCCACTTGCTCTGCTCCCTTCAGGGAGTCAAGACCCACACGTGGTGTCACCTCATGTCTGGCGGCCCCCTCCCTCCGGCAACCTGAGCCCCCCCCGCCCAAGGCCTATTTCTTCATTTAGCGTGGGATGCTTGTGACCAAGCCGCTCCTGACCCATCTCTTCTGTTATCTGGCAAATGAGCTTGGGGAGGGGGGTGACTGCATCCCCAGCTCTTCTGCCCTGGAGTAGGGGGGCACGACACAAGAGCTGGGGGGTGAACTTGTTTTCTAGGGACCGCTTGTTAGAAACTTGGGCCCCCGGTGACCCAGAGCAAACAAGAGCATCTCTTATGGGGACAGTAATCGGGTCGGGACTGTCGGCAGGGCCTTCCCTGACAGGGTGACGTATGAGATGGGACCCAAGAGAGAATCCGAGTGACGCAGACCAGCTGGGGGTGAGCGCAGGGAAGGGAGTTCCAGGCAGAGGGAGCAACAAGTGCCAAGGCCCAGAGGTCAGAAAGTGGATGGTATTTTCTAGGAACTGCGGGAGGGTGACCCAGAGGGCTGGGAGATCGGAGCCCGGCGGAGGGGGCAGAGCTGGGGCACAGGGACCCCGAGGACCCCACAGAAGGCAGGGGAGGTTCTGAGCAGGAGAGGGACTTCCCTCGAACACTGGCACCCTCCAGCCACTGCCCCACCCCCGCCTGAGCGCCGAGCCCTGTGGGACCCCCTGGCAGGGGACACGGGGGCTGCGGCTCTGTGCGCTCCAGCTGCCAGGGAACGCGGAGTCCCGCCCATCATGTGCCGCCTCAGACATGACCAGGCATAGGGGCCGCCCCTAATCCTGGCTCACGTGGCCGCCCGGGGCTGGCGGCTGGCTCTGCGGCAGGGGCTCAGCAAAGACCATCGGGGCCTGGACAGTCCGAGGGGGCAGACTGACTTACCTCTGAGTGTCTGAGAGATGAGGGTCTCGAGGCTTTCAAATCAGCCGCCGGCAAGATCCTTGGAGGAGGGGGCCCACGGTGTGCCCGGGCGCCTCACCTGGGGTTTTGCGGACCGGGGCCCAGGGGAGGCGTGACATGGGTTTCCGGGAGGGACGAGGGCTCCAGGGCCACTGCTGGCCAGTGCACACAAATGGACAAGTGCCCTAAGTGTCAGGTACACGACAGAATCTGAAGACTTCCGGAGGAAAAAAGCAAGTAAAATATCTCTTTGCTGATCTTTACGACGGTCCCGCGTCGGTGTGCTAATATTCCGTTATGTCGGCTAAATAAACGATGTTACTCAAATGAAGCCTACCTGCTTATCCTCACTTTCCCTAAATGACCTATGTGGCTCACGTGGGACTTCTGCTGGGTGGCACTGCTCCCGAGGGCGCGCGCTCGCCCGGACGCAGCCTGGGCAGGGCCGGCGCCGACACTCGAACCTAGATCCGACTTTCTCCTCCTGGGGAGTTGGCACTCCAGCTCGGGGCGCAGCAGACGGGGGGGCAGAGGGTCACTCGCCAGCTGCTTGCTGGGGCAGGGCAGGAGTGTGAGGGTGACAGGCTGCGTGCATTGAGTGCCTGCCGTATGTCAGTCCTGAGGCAGGGCCCGGGAGGCGGGGCAAAGGCCACCCCGGGGTGGGGGGAGCCGGGAGCCAGCGAGCCAGGTGCCCTGGGCCCTGCCGTGACCTTGGGCACAGGCTCGCGCTCTCCCCCATCCCTGCTGGGGCCCGGACTCAGCCAGAACGTGGGGTCTGTCCTCAGGATGGGGGGCAGGAAGGCCCTCCACTTCCTAGGCACCCACCTTGAGGTTCTGCCCAAGGGTCTCGCAGACAAGGGGTCCGGGGCTCTGGGCTCTGGTCTTTGGAGGCAGGACACAGACCACAGAGTGGGTGGGCCTTCACCCTTGGCCTCCGCGGGTCAAGGCCTGGCCGGACCACGGCCGGTCTCCAAGCCCGACTCCTCCTGCTTCGGTGCTGAGAGAATCATTTCTGTTGTGCCTGCCGCCCCCTCCAGGGCCGGCTGCGGGCGGGCCCTTCCTCACGGCTCATCCCGGGGTCGACTGTCCATACATCAGAGATGGCGAGACCGAGGCTCACCGGAGGCTCATGACCCACCCAAGGTCACGTAGTGCTAGGGCCTCGAGACTTGAACCCGGCAGGCCAGCCCTGTGTCCCAGCAGGACTCCAGTCACCAGGGGGCCAGAGGATAGCCTCAGGGAGGAAGGGGTTCCGAGGCCACCGCGTCCCCACACAGCAGCGGCTGTTTGCCGCAAGCCGGGGCGAGGGACTGTTGGCGCAGGCAGGCTGTCCGAGGCTGACCTCCCCTCTGGAAGGCTCACAGGAGGGGCTGCCGGAAGCCGGGGCTGCACAGGAGGCCTTCCCAGGCTCCCCAGAGCTCCAGGGAGGGGTGGAAGCTCCCGGAAGGCCATCCCAGCTTGGGATACAGGTCCCGAGGCTCCGACTCAGGCTGCCCCTCACCATGTGGCCCGAAGCCAGGCTCTGTCCCCTTTGGGCCTGGCACCCCCGTGCCCAGCTGGAGCGTGGCCCACCTCGAGGGCTGCTGCGTGGCACGTGAGGGCTTCCTGGGTCAGAACAAAGGCCTCGGGCGCTCGGGGGTGCCGGCATGTCCGGACCTGGCGTGGCTTTTTCCAGGGCTCTGTTTGTGACAAGAGCAGGGGAGAGCTTAGCGTGGAGACACTGACTCAAGCACAGGTGAGCTGGGCTGGGGCTCTGGGCTCCCATTCTTCAGCTGCACAAATAGGGATTTGGGACCTCGCTGGGCTTGGAGGTGTCTCTGGGCCCGCCAGACCCCCATTGTCCTCTGCCTTGTGCTGCGGCCCCTGAGCCTGCGCCCTGCGTGTGCAGTGGGAGTTGCGTGCCTGGGGTCCGTGACCGAGCCCTGTCTGTGGCCATGGGGCCAGGAAGGCTCCCTGCCGCCCCCCCCCCCGCCCCGCCCCGGGTCCCTGGGCGTCTCCCCGCAGCTCCTGTGCTCCCGGACACCTGATGGGGCACTGCACCTGCTTGCCTGGGTGACCCAGCAGCAGCTGGCCTGGCCTGGGGTGTCCCCTGCCTCCCTCGCCTCAATCTCTCCCCCCGTGAACTGGGGGTGGGGACAGTATTCCCAGACACTTCTAGGCTTGGGAGAGGCTAGGGGCCAGGCGGGGTGGGCATGGAGGCTCAGACGCACTCACCAGCTGGCAGGGTCCCACTGGCCAGGCCTCGGGCCTGGAGAACTCGGGGACCAGTCCATCCCATGTCCCTACCCCACATCAGCCCCGGCTTTCCTGTTCCCACCCGCTTCCCAGGGAGATCCAGAAGCTCCCTGCTAAAGAGGGTTAGAACCCACAGCACTGGCCTCCCTCTCATGTTACATGGGGAAACTGAGGCTCAGGGGAGTGAAAGGCCAAGTAGCCCCTTGTTCCACCTATGGCGAACAGCAGGGCAAGAGACCCCCCGGGCAGGTCTTGAGTGCTCAGCTTCCGCTGCGTCCTGGGTGCCCCAATCTGCCGTGGCCAAGGCAGCTCCTTGATTTCCCCCCAAACTGATCCTCTGCCCCACAGTCTCGGCTACAGCCCCGCCAGCTGCCCAGGCCCCACTTCGGGAGACTTCTAGACCCTTCTTTCCCTAAACTCTCACCCAGTCCACCTGCTGGTCTCATTGCTTCCACCCTCAGACTGTGTCCCAAGCCCGGCCGTCCTCACTTCCTCCACCTGGCCGGCCACCAGTGTTTCTTACCCAGACCCTATGCCCTGCTCCCACCATGCCGCCCACAGCCAGCCGGAGGGGCCCTTTCAATGTTGGTTACAGCGCACCCTCTGGGGGTTTCCCCTCTTCTTAAAGTCCAGCCCCCTCCCCATGGGCTCCCCAAGTTGACGCGGTGTGGCCCATTTCATATTTCACCCTCTCCAGGGGTCGGACCGCTCACGCCCATCTCGTTCCCTTCTCGGGGCCTTGGCCTTGCAGTATCCTTTGCCCAAACACTTTTCCTTGCACCTGTGCATGGCTTGTGTCTCTCATCCTGCAGGACGTCCCCAAGAGGGGGCCTCCCTGGCCACCCCCCAGTCATCTGCCTGTGCTCTCGGGGAACCCCCTCCCGGCTGTGTGCTTGGCCCTGAGCTGGGGGCCTCACCCCTGGGGCTCTGGGGGTTTGGCCAGGAGGGCAGGCCGTGCTCGGTGCTGGGGGCGCTGGATGGTAACAGAGAGGATGGCAGGGACAGATGCTGGCCAGCCCGGGTCGCAGGCACGTCATCGGGATGGGAGGTAGGACAGCGTGCTTTCCCTGTACGGCGGATGGGGAGCAGTCTGAGTGTGACTCTGGGGTCAGATCCCAGCTTTGTGGCTGGCCTGCTGTGTGACCTTGGGCCAGTCACCTGCCTCCTCTGAGCCCAGCATCCTAACCATGAGTGTTTAACAACACGGAGTTGTGCACAACCCCTAAAACCATCAAGTACTGTATGTTTTTAAGACAGCTTGTTGAGGGAGAATCCACGTAACCCACAATTCATCCGTGTCAGCGTCCAATTCCGTGGTTTCTAGTCTCTTCCCAGAGTTGTGCACCCATGACCGCCTTCAATGTTAGAACATTGTCATCACACAAAAACAAACCCCACGCCCCTCGGCTATCATCCTCCAAGCCCCCAGCCTTTGACAACACTCCTCTGCTTCCCGTCCCTACCGATGTACCTATTCTGGAAATCTCACCTCAGTGAGATCACACACTAGATGGCCTTTTGCGGCTGGCATCATTCGCGCTGTACGCGTCGTCAAGAATGTCGCCCTCCGTGTCATGGTGTGTGTCCGTGTTTGAGTCCTTTCTGTGGCGGGGAGCCATTCCGTTTTGGGGCCAATCTACCTCTTGCTGATTAGTTCATTGCCGATGGACGCGGGCTGTTGCAAACGCCGCCGCCGTATTTACATAGAAGTTTCCGCGTGGACACACGTGTTCGTGTCTCCTGGGGCTGCACCCCGCAAGGGATTTCTGAGTCCTGTAGTACAAGTTCTATGATTAACCTTTTGAGCAGCTGCCCCAGTGTTTCCAAAATGGCTGTGGCATTTTCCATCCCCCCGAGTTAGCCTGTGAGGGTTCTGGTGTCCGGTGTCCGCGCGGACACTTATTATTGTCCATCTGTCTTGTTTTATTCATCCCTGGGGGGCTGGAGTGGCCTCGAAAACTGTGATTTCGATCGGCATTTCCTTGATGGCTCAGGACGATGAACATCTTCCCTGGGCTTACCGGCTGTATTTATACCGTCTTTGGAGAAATGTCTTTTCAGATCCTTTGCCCATTTTTCATTGGGTTATTTGCCTTTTTATTATTGGGTTGTAGAAAATGCCGTATTGGGGCGCCTGGGGGGCTCAGTAGGTTAAGCGTCTGTGTTCGGCTCAGGTCTCAATCCCAGGGTCGTGGATCGAGCCCTGCATTGGGCTCCCTGCTCAGTGGGGAGCCTGCTTCTCCCTCTGCCTCTCCCCCACTTGTTCTCTCTCTCGCTCCCTCTCTCTCAAATAAATAAAATCTTAAAAAAAAAAAGAAGAAAATGCCGTATTTAAGAGAGGCCAGTACAGGCTGGCAGAGAGGCGGGGGAGCTGAACGGCGTTGGCCCCCAGCCCGGGCTGTGAGCAGGGGCCCGTGCTCGCTCGCGCTCCCCGGAGCTGCATTCATGTGTAAGCCCGGGTACATGCCCGGGGCCACACTCGTGTGCATGCATGCAGAGGGACACCCGCGGAGACCCCTGCATGTGGCGTGTCACTCGTGGGGCCAGGCCTGCCCCCCAGGCCCTCTGCACAGCCCCTTGGCCATATCAGAGCTGTTAGCTTCATGGGTAGGTGGGGAGACGGAGACATGAAGGGCCCCTTGACTGGTCCAAGGTCATCCAACCGGCCAATGTCAGGGTCTAGGCTTGAACTCCCGCTGTCAGACTCTGACCTCCCCTCCGGGCGTATGTGTACCCCCAGGCCTTCGAAGACCCCTGAGTCACTTCAGAATGTCAGGTCCGGACCCCCCCGCTCCCTGAGCTGCTGTGTGACATGAGGCAGCATGCTGACTCTGTCTGGGCCTCGGGCTCCTGATTGGGAACAGAGGGATGGCACTGGATGGTCCTTAGCTCCGAGGTCCCAGATTCCCGGCTCGCCTTCTAAGAGCGAACCAAATGCCTTTCCCACCCCGCCTCCCCGGACCTGCAGTGAATCAGGTCATTATGATCTCAATTACAGCCTTCTAGAAATACTATGCCACATCCCCAAGTGGCAGGTAGCTTTGAGTGGACAGCGAGGGGAGCATCAAGGGCGTGGGGAGGGTGGGCTCAGCCCCCAGCTGTCCCGGGAGGGTATGGTGAGCTCAGTTCTGCCCCGCTTTACTCAGGAAGCATTCGTCCCCTCCAGCGGCTGCTCGTAAAGACCTGCCTGGTGCCGAGCATCCTTCTTTGGGTCAAGGTGAGGGGGTGACAGGAGGGACTAGGTCCCACTGTCCTGGGCAGGCCTCCTCACTCGGGGCATCGAGGCCTGGCTGGCACCACGAGGGCATGGAGCCGGCAAGGGGCTGCCTCAGCTCTCTCTCTGTGAGAGACCAGTGAGGACTTGACTTTGAACCCCCTGTAGGAGAGAAGGAATAGAGCTGGGTAGCCCCCGAGGGGGCCTGGTGCCTCAGTTTACCCACGTGACAGTGGTTTCTGGAGGTTCTGCTGCTCCAGATATTTTGGGTTTACCCAGAATATGCAGGGAGTGGGTAGCGGGGCAGGGCCAACTGGGTCGGCCCCTGGGAGGAGGCAGAGTGATGTCTGGGCTTGTTCTGGAAGCCTCGGGCTTTACCTGGTGAATCCCGGCCGACTCAGGCGGCTCACCCTTTGGAAATGGTGAGGGCAATGCCCGTCTGCCCTGTTTGCTCTTGGAGCTGCTCCTGGGGCCGTGGAGCAGGTGAGCATCGTGAGTCCCACTTGACGAATGGGGACCCAGGCTCAGAGAGGGTGTGTGACTTGCCTGGAGCCACACAACAGGTCTGGCTCCAGGTCCAGCGCTCTCCTGCGCCCTGAGTGTCCTGCTGCTCCCTCTGCTCTCTTGACACCTTGGGCCTTGTAGGGCTGACGGTTCTCGCCTTGACCTGCCAGGCACCAGAAACAGATGGCCCCGGAAATAGCTCACGGCCGGCGCATGCAGGGACCCACCCAGGGCTCATGAGGTCACGGAGGTGGGGGCGACGAACGTGCAGCCTGCCTGCCTCCAGCATTTTCCAGGGATACTGCTGGATGCGGAGGCTGGCTCCAGGATCGTAGGAGGCAGATCCTTGCTGGGGCGGGCTCTGGATCCCAGGAGGGGCCCCTTGGCCTCCTGGGACTAACGTGTGCGCCCCGGACTGCTGCTGGACCCACGCAGACCACCCATGCAGCCTTCCCCCAGCTCCCCATCACCAGACACAGCTGAAGCAGCCGCTGAGCTCAGATGGCCGTGGTCCCTGGTCACCGGGAGCAAAACTCTTCCTGCCTCGAGGCTGGCTCGGTGTTGCCATCCCTCCCTGAGATGGTCTGAGCCACAGGACTGATTTCAGGGGGTTGCCATGGAGATAAAAGAAGGCAAAGTGGGTCAAGCGCCCTGCCTCAGACCTGCTCGTGTGCAGGGCTTGGGGACGATGTTGGGGGGGCACAAAGTAATCAGACCTGAGTCCTGCCCACCACCCCCAGCGCCCGAGGGGCACCTGGCAGGAGCCCAGAGGAGGGTGCCTCACCCCGACGGGGCTCCCGGGAGCAGCAGCATCCCCACTGGGCCCAGAGGGCAGGGAGCCGCCGACCCGTGGACCTGGGCAGCAGCGGGCCGGCGCCCACCTGCGCGAGGATCAAGGAAGAGGCAGCTCCTCTATTCAAGGCTAGTGGTGGTGGTGGGGGGAGGCAGCTGCCTCTGTCCCCCCCCCCCCCCGGGTGGGCCTGGCCAAGCGAGGCTGCGGGGGCCGGGATGGTAAGTGGGGATGGGCGGGGTCAGGGCCCGGGGCTTGAGGTCATCTCAGAGGTCTGGAGAGCCATGTACCGGTGCTGAGCAAGGCCCAAGGGTTCAAGGGGCTTCTGCCTAAACCCAGCACTTACTCGTTCTCCCCTGGAGGAAGATGCTCGGGGGTGGGGGGTGGGGGCAGGCAAAGGGCCCCAGGGGCGACTGTGGGATCCAGCTCCGTGGGTTGGCACAGTGACGCTCCCGCCCCGTGGGGCTGTCGTGGGAACGACGTGAGGTGTGCGTGCGGAGAGCAGGGGCGCGAAACCCCCAATCTAAGACCTAACGCCGCCTTCTGCGATTCTCCCCAAACTGCCACTCGCTCCCCGATCACCTCCCCCTTGTCTTCATGGCCAGACAGAGGGTTCGGCTCATTAAAACCAAATAAAAAAGGAATTAGTGGGAGTGGCCGCCTTGTGAGTAACCGATGAGTAACCGGGAGTCTGTGCTGGGCATGGGTATAAACCGGGGGACGCCGGGAACTCGCACAGAGGACGGAGGGGAGGCTTTCGAGAACTGTCTTCCAAGGGCGGGCCTCTGGGCCTGCTTGCCTGCCTGGGGGCTTTAGGACAGCAGGACTCGGGGGCGCCAGTTGAAATTTGGGCAGAGGAGGGCCAGGCGGCCGGTCCCAGGGCCTCCGAGGGCACCGCCCACTTCGTCCTGGCCCAGGCCGGGCTTGGTCGTGGGACTTGTAACTCCACGGGCCAGGCCTCTGGGAGTGATTGCACAATCCCGCGAGATCTCTACCCCACCCGTCCAGGCGCCGAGCTTGGGACGTGCTCTCTGTGAGGCCGGCTCCCACCCGCGTTCCCCTACCGACCAGTCGCTGAGCCCCGAGGTCCCCAGATGGTCCAAAAGTGGCATCTCATCCCCTAAGGCCCCCATAGGTGCCTCCTCTCCCGTCTCTTCTGCCCGAAGTCGCTGAGCTGCAGAGACACCCTCCCTCGGCCCCTCTGGGTTTCGATGCCCCTTGCCTGGGTTCAGATCCTGCTCCGGTCACTAACCCCAAGTTTGACAGGCTCACCTGTGGGCTGGGACAGTGATGAGCCAGGCTCGCACGACCATCTGAGCGCCTGGGGAGAGCAGACGGGAGCGTGGGGGTGTCTGGCGCACCGGGAGAACCGGCGAGTGAGAGCAATGGTGCGGGAGGCACCGCTCTGCGGCCTGCTCGCTCCATCGGTCCCAGAGCTGGAGCAGGCTCGGGCCCCAAGTCCACAGCTCTGGCCCCCGCACCAGGACCGAAAGCACCGTGTGCTTCAGGGGATGTCTCTGGCCGCCTACGACAGCCTCCCCTGCCCCCCACCCCCCGGTCCCGACGGCCTCTTTCCTTCCGACGCTTGAGCTCATACTTCTAGCACCAGATCAGCAACCTGTTTTACACCTTGGTGCCTTTGCTCCTGCCATGCCCCCCGCCGGGAGTGCACGCACCCGTGCACACGGCTACGAGCCACACAGACACTCCGCAGACACACGCCATACATGCACACACTCACACACGCCACAGACACACTCCTATGCATTCGCCGGGAGTTAGCTCTAACTTCTTGTTAAGATTCCCTTTACTTAAGGTGTCACCTCCTCCAGGAAGCCTTCCCTGACTCCGCCCTCACAGAGGCAGGCAGGGGCATCCTTTGGGGTTCCTTGACCCCTGCACCCCTTCGAAAAACCCTGTGGTCACCTCCTATCCTGGAACCCCCAACACAGTTTACCACACGCTCCCCTGCTGTGTGTACCTTACGTGTCCATATGGGTGAGCTTGTCAGCAGGCCCCACTGGGTTCGGGCAACAGCAGGGAGCTAGGTAACCAGATGCCCTTCCCTTCAGATCACCTTGACCTAACCTGAAGCCGGGGAGGGCGAGGCCCCATATTCTCCCTGTGCTTGACCCTGGGTCAGCCCGGGAGCTCCCAGCCGGCCCACCTTGACAGTGCCCAGCGGGGGGCTCCTCAGTGCTCCTCAAAGGGCAGTCGTGCTGAGAGATTCTTCTCGCAGGAGGGGTGCCACGGGAGCAGAGCCCCATGCTGTTGGTCAGCAGGTCCTGGGGGGTCGTGCACTGACCCCAGGCAGGGTGGGGGCGGGGTGGGCAGCAAGGCCCCCAGGGCAGCCCTGTGTACTTTGCAGACCAGGAAGGAATGCCCGACACCACTCTCTCTTGGCTCCTTTCAGAGGAGGGACATTTCCAGGGAGCAGTGGCCCCTCTTTGGCGGCAGAGGTCAACAAAGCTTCTTCCGCACTGGGCCTCCAAGACCAGCAGGTCCTGCCCTGGTCCTCAGTCCAGATGGGAGAAATCCCCAGGGAACAGGAACCCCACAGACGGGGAGCCCCCCGGGGGAAGCTCCCCTCAGAGGGCTCGTAGGCGAGGAGGTAGATCGCAGAGCACATCCTCAAGGCCGATCACGGCGGGCATGCAGGTGGTGCTTAATGGATATTCGTGGAAAGAACACGACTTGATCTCCAACCCCCTCAACCTGAGGGCGATCACTCCAGCCCCGGGAATGGGGCTAGCGGCAGTCACACGTATGGGGCCTGTGCAAGCACAGGGATATCCCTGTCTCCACGCCCACAGTGCCGGCTGCTGAGGGCCACACAGACCTGCCCGTGGCCCGCAGAGAGCCTCGGAGCTCATGCGCAACAAAGGCCGGGCCGAGGTGTCAGGATCCCTGGGGCTGGGCCGGAGCCCATGGAAGATAAAGATTGGATTAGTGCCGGAGCCATCCATCGGGGAGGCCGTGGGCCCCTGTGGAGCCGGGACGGTGGCTCATCGACAGAGCTAACCCGGTGGACAGCGTCAAGTGCAATGAGGAGTCAGAGCTATGACTGAGGGGGAGGGGTCAGCCAGGGCCTCCTGCTGGCTGGCAGTCTGGGAAGGCTACCTGGAAGAGGAGGCATTGGAACTGGCCTTGGAAAGTCATTAGGATTTGAGAAGGGGAAGGAATTTCCCTTCAAAAGACCAGGAGATGCCCGGGAGCACACGAGCAGCAGTGGAAGGAAAGAATCATTGTTTGGGGCAGAGGATGGAGAGGGCGGGATGGGGAAGCCAGCTGGGCTCGGGCCCAGGGCCTTCCCTTCCCAGCTCAGGCAGAGGAGGAGCAATGCAGGTATAGGGTAGAGGAGCCCGAACTGCACTGTGGGCCCCTGGGCTGGTGGCTGCGGCTTGAGGGAGCCCAGGAGGACTGGAGCCCAAGGTCTGGGCAGTCCCGGGGGCCTCAGAGCCAGGCAGGGGGGCTGGAAGAGAGGAAAGGCCCAGGGAGCTGGGGCTTGGTGATAGGGTGATGGTGGGTGGGCAGAGACAGGAAGGCGGCAACACAGAGCCTGGAGTCGGGGCTCTCTGAGCTGCGTGGATTCTGCCTGGTTCTTGGCTGCTGGACGAGGGCGCCCCGGAGATCGGATATCGACACGAGGGGTGCCTGGAGGCGGGCAGAGGGGAATGGGCAGCGCCCGCCAGGGCTCTCTCCCAGGGTTGGGGAAAATGCACCCTCCAAGCCCAGGCTCTTGGGATGGGGAGACAAGATAACGCTGGTTGCTGGTGGCAGGGCCGGGCCCGTATCTAGTGCCCGCTGAACCCCAGGCACCGTCCTTACCACGGGCCTGTGACCCGGGATCCGTCGGCCCCACTGGGCGGAGCCGGCAGCCCAGCGAGGGCCAGCGCCGGGGCCGGGGGCGCACCGTGGGCCAGCAGCAGGACGGGGCTGGGCCCCGCGGGGCCTCACCGTGCGCACCCCATCCCCCCTGCAGGGAGCCGCGAGGCCGCCTTCACCTATGCCATCACCGCGGCCGGCGTGGCCCACGCCGTCACGGCCGCCTGCAGCCAGGGGAACTTGAGCAACTGCGGGTGTGACCGCGAGAAGCAAGGGTACTACAACCAGGCCGAGGGCTGGAAGTGGGGCGGCTGCTCCGCCGACGTGCGCTATGGCATCGACTTCTCCCGGCGCTTCGTGGACGCCCGTGAGATCAAGAAGAACGCCCGGCGCCTCATGAACCTGCACAACAACGAGGCCGGCAGGAAGGTAGGGCGGGCGCCCCGGGTTGGGGGGCGGGCGGGGCCGGGGGGAGCGGCCAAGGCCTCACCTGGGCTCTCCTCCCCTGCCCTGAGCCTCTCCTTGGGGAGGGAGCTTGGGGGCCCGGACCCCGGAGGTGTGTGTTGGGGGGCACTGGGCACGACGTCCCGTCTGACCCTCCCGGCAGCTCTACGGTTCCCATTTCAGAGTTTGAAGACTGCGGCTGGGAGTGGGGCTCCGGTCCTCAGCGGCTGGGTGGCAGGGCTGAGACCGGGACCGAGTGTGGGGATGGTCCCTGGGCCACAGTCCTGCGTCCCTGCCCTGGGACCAGACGGGTCGTACCAGCGCACCGGGAAAGCTTCCTGGAGGAGGCCACCTTTGGCTCAGATTGCCCTGCCAGACTGGAGGAAGGATGTTCCCAGGAGGCAGGAGCAGCCTGAGGCACGGTGGAAACCCCAGGAGCCGCCAGCTTCACACCTGGGGTGGAGCAGCGTGGTGGGGCAGTAATGGAGGACGTCCTGGCAGGACCACACTGGGGCAGAAGTCAGGGCGAGCCCAGCCCCGCCTCAGGGAGATGAGGGCCCCAGATACTGGGCTGGGAGGAGAGGCCGCCATGGCGGCAAGATGGCCAGAGATAGGGCGCCAGCCGGGTGGAACGCCTCTCCGGGTCTGGCTCCCCAGCCCCAGGGGCTGCACCCCGGGCACCAGGCCCCGCGGGGCTCTGCAGGCACAGGACAGGCTTGCCTGCCCTCTGCCCCAGGGACCACAGCGGAGGCCACCAGTTGCTCTCTCGTTCACTCAACAAACACGCCCTGCCCCTTCTTTGGGCCAGGCGTCAGCTGGGCTGGGCACGGGAGACCAGTAGGAGGAAGACAGGGCACCAGCCGGGTTCACATGAGGGGTACAGAGGGCATACCCAGGAGCAGCGAGAGCTGGGAGGGAGCAGAAGCTTTCTGGGGGCGGTGATGTCCAAGCAGAGCCTTGAAGGACGTGAGAAGAGCCCAGGCAGGAGGAGCGGATGCTCAGAGCAGGGGCAGGCTGCCCAAGAAGTAAGCAAAGCCTGGCCCGGGACAGGCCTTGAATGCCAGGCCAAGGGATCGACTTTATCTTGTAGATGTAAGCAGCCAGTTGTTATTAAATTATTGTGAAATGAATGGACGGACGGACGAATAAAGGAAGGAGTGGCACAGTCTGTGCCTCCAAGGAGCTGAGAGATAGCCTGTAGGCACAGTCAGATCTCCATCTGTGCCGGGGGAGGCAGAGGAAGGCAAGGCTCATGTTCGTGGAGGCATGAGGACGGCTCCCTGGAGGAGGAGGTGTGCTGAGCCCTGGGCGAGACCACCGGCCCTTGAGCCTCTGCAGTAGCTTAGGTTCCGAAGAGGGGCTTTCCAACACCCCTGGGAAGAAGGTCTCACCATCTCCATTTCACACACGAGGACACGGACGCCCATAGCAGGCAGCAGAGGCCCTGGCGGCCCCCGAGGCCTGGGCTCTGGGTAGCGCTTGGTGGGGAAGTGTCCGAGGAAGCCGCAGAGATGTGGGGCAGGGCCCTCCAGGCAGAGGGAGCAGCACAAGTGAGGCAGAGCTGGGGGGCCGGGGCGGGGGAGGCAGGGGGATGCCTCACATGTGCAGTGCAGGGGAGCCGCTGGCCCAGCTCTGGGTGTCCGGACAGGCAAGCGGGCTGGCGCGTGGCAGAAGACCATGACAGCCACACGGGATTCTGGCCTCTGGGCCACAGGTGTCACGGCCGGGGGGCCTGGGTGCAGGAGGGTCGGGTTTTGAACCGTGAAGCCGTAAACTGAGATGGGGAGTAGGGGAGAGGCAGGTTGTGGGAGAGGGGGCCCAGCAGGGCAGGGAGGCTGCAGGAAAGAGCTCTACCGGGGTCAGCAGCCAGGATTCTGGGGCTAGCACCGTTCCTCCCTGTCTGCGAGTCCCCTTCTGAGCCTCAGTCTGCTCATCGGCACAGTGGACATGATGTACCTTGTCCCCGTCCCCTGCTCTCCTTCCCACTGCCCCCGAGCCTGAATGTGGAGTACACGTGTGGCCTAAGCCCTTGGCAAAGGCCACTGGTGGTGGCAGCCGTGACCCTGTGGGGCAGGGGTCTTTTGGCTCCCAGCAGCCCTGATCATGGTGGTAGCGGTGGGGGGTGGGGGAGGGGCATGGCTTCTGAGGTTTCCATAAGAACCGAGTCTGCACCTTCTTTCTGGTCCCCATCATAGTGTGTCTAGGCCACACCTGACTCTTCAGAGCCAGAGTTGAGCAAGTTGGGTGGGAAGCGAGCTCACTGGGGCCACACGAAGTCCCATAGGCTGGATGGCTCAAAGCAACAGAAATTTATTCTCATAGTTCTGGAGCCAGAAGTCCTAAATCTCGGGGTGGCTCTGGGGGAGGATCCCGCCTGCCTCTTGGTGGCCCCAGGCTCTCCTCGTCTCGTGGCTTCATCATCCCATCTGGTCCCATCTGCACGTGGTCTCCAGCTCTGGGTCTGATCTCTTCTGTCCCCTTACAAGGACACGTGTCCTTGGGGTTAGGACACTCCCTGATCCAGGATGACCACCTCTCGGGCCTTAATTACACCTGCAAAGACTTGTTTCCAAATAAGGTCACATCCTGAGGTTCCGAGGGGGGAGACACTGCTCAGCTCACCGCGTCCCTGGTGGGCTAGGGTCAGACAGGCTGAGCAGGAGACCCCTTCGCCACCAGCGTCTGCGAGACTGAGGCCGGGGCCGCCCTGCCCAGCCGTCCCCTGGACAGCGTGGACTTCGCTGAGCAGTTATCCTCCCGTGTGGTCCCGCGGGGAGGGGCGGGGGCAGCAGGTGCAGAGGGCGGCGATGCCGGAACACCGGATCTTTGCACCTCCTGACCCCGTAAGGCAGGAGCCTGCCCAGCTGGGAAGGCCTGCTGTCGGGATGGCTCTGGGCTCCTCTCGTGGGTGACAGAGGCCCGAAGTCACCGCTGACGAGGGCCCTGAGCCCTGGGAGCTCGGGCAGGACCCCCATTAGGTGGCCGCAGCCGTAAGCTGACCTCGTCTCGGCTCCAAGCTGGTCCTGCCCCAGGGGACATCATTCTGGATGAAAAGCCAGGGTCCGGGGAGGGGTGACTCAAGTCAAGTCCCCGACCGAGAAGCGGCTGACCACGCTGGGCACCCAGGCAGGGGGGCCACCTGACCCCTCTCTCCCTCACTCGGCGCCCACGCCCAACTCACACCGCGGCCTGGGCGAGAGGGTGAAGCCGACATGGGCCTCGCCCCCACACCGCCCCGAGGGCCTCACACACCCGAGGAGGGTTGGACCACCACTGAGGGCCCAGAAACAAATGTGTGAGGCGTGTGTGCCGCTTGCCTCCCCGCTGCCCGAGTGGTGGGTCACGTGCCTTCCGTGGGTGTGAGGATGCTGTGACCACCGCGCCCCAGCCCCCCAGCCCCCAGCCCGGCCACAACTGAGCACTGTTCCTAGAGCCCGGGCCACGCCCTTATTCCAGAAGGAACACCAGGTTGGCCTTTTCCTGGAGGCCCCCGTTCCCGTTCCAGCCCCCGCACGCCTGGGGCCAGGGAAACCGAGGCCCCACTCCTCTGGGTGCGGCCGGGTCACGCTGCGCCCTCCCAGGTGGTCTCCTGGGACAGCATGATGGCGCCACCATCGCTGTCACTCTTATCTCGAGGGCGCTGGAGACGGAAACGGCACATTCTTGAATCCTGTGATCACTTCCCAGGACAGGCTCGGTCCCAGGGGACCCAGCCAAGCGAGGATGTGGCTCCCTGCTCTGCGGACAGCTGCCCAATCGGCTTCATCTGCCGACCGTCACCGGCCAGGCCGAGCCCCGGGTCTGAATGTGCCTGGGTGGGCGGTGGGGGCGGGGCCACCCGGCTTGGTGAGGACAGCGAGATGGGGGCTCGGGGGCAGCCGGGGCCACCTGGCCTGGACAGCCCTGGCAGGCCTCTGGCCATCACGCCCGTCTGAGGAGGAATGTCCTGGGCCAGCGGCCCGGGGTGGGGCGCACTGCCGGCCAGGCTGGGGGCTCCGAGAGGGCCGTCCGTCTGGTCAGCTCTCGGCCTGAGGGTCGTACGTGGCAGGCAGTGTGGTCAGAGCCAGAGACGCTTCCTGGACTTGAAGGGTAGGTTGGTGGGGAAAGGGTCTTTCTGGGGAGGGGAGGGTTGAAGCAAAGATGAACATGGGGTAAGGGTGAGGGAGGGGAAAGGACGGACAGGAGTGAGGGGAGAGGGGCAGGAGGCAAACAGGATGTGCTCTCCCCTGGAGGGGGGTCCCACTCTTCGCAGACCCCCAGAGCAGACTTCTGGTCCGTGCCCTCAACCCACACAGCCCATGGCCCTGTAATTCCAGTTCCCGGCACTGGGGCCCTTTCCCTGCTCTGTCCTCCCCACCAGCCTCCCCTCCTTCCCCCGCCATCCCAGCTCCCGGGTCTCCCCCCAAGAACATCATCCACAGGATGCTGGACCAGGGAATCCCACCCATCCCCCCCCCCCCCCCCCAGATCCAGGACACCAGCCTCAGGGCCCACCCAGCACCCATGGCGACGCTCATGTGGGTTGAACCTCCCCTCTGCAGACCTTGTCTGCCCTGCACCCTCCTGGAACATTCTCCTCTCTGCCCAATCAGCAGCTCCTCTTCCTCCATCCATACCCCACGCAGGCACCCCTCCTCCGGGAAGCCCCCTTGCCACGGCAGAGGCCGGCCCTCAGAGCCCCCACCCTTGACGGTTTTCGGAGGCTTCCTCTTCCGTTCCCCGTGCTGGATTGTGGGCCCCGAGGTCCTTGCCCAGGACCAGAGCCCCATGAGGGCAGGGCGGAGACAGTGATCGGGATAGTGGCTGGCCCTGTGGGATGTTCCTCTCATTCATTCATTCATTCATTCATTCATTCACTGTGGGGCTCCTAGTCTGGGCCAGGGCTGGGGTTCTGGCTCAGGAGGCAGGGGGTGGCCAAGCTCCCTCTGGGCTGGGCTGCCCAAGTGAGGCCAGTGGGGCCGAGACAGCTGACAAATGGCCCTTCTTCAGCCGCGGGCCGGCAGCTAATGATTCCCCATCTTTAATCAGGCCTGCTGGCAGGGCCCTTTCGATCCGGGTAAATGAGTACCTGGGGTCAGGGCTGGCTCTGGGAATCGGCCTTCCGGGACCACGGAGGGAGGCCCAAGGAAAACACACGGCTGCGTCCATCGCGGGCCCTCGGGGAGCTGGGAAGAAAGAACAACACTGTCGGGGGCTGGCTTCCCAGCAGGCGGCACGCCTGGGCCTCGCTGACCGTGCCCTCACCCCCTGCTCGTCCACCCCCTCCGTCCTTCAGCAGACACGCACAGAGCGTCGTGCAAATACCACGTTTTCACTGAACAGCCCTTTATTAAGCACCAACTACATGCCCGGCCCTACCTTGGGCAGGAGGGTGGGGAGTACAGAGATGGGAGAGGTGGGGATCTGCGATTCATAAGCACCTACTGTAGCTGGGCGGGGCTCCCCACCGGGCACCTGCTCCCCACCTGGCTGGGCGCAAGCACCAGCTTCTCCACATGCTGCCTGCGCCTCCGGGCCTCAGTTTCCCCATCGGAGCATTGACCTGAAGCATGTGAGAATTTAGTGAACCATGTCTGATACACACGAGCTGTGCCCTGCCCGGTCCTGGATATTCTCACTGAACCCTCACAGGGTCGTCTGCTTTGAGTACCTACAGTCAGCAACCCCATTACACGGATGAGGAGAGGAAGGCTCGGGTCGGGGAGGCACTCAGGCGCCGTCCTGCGGCGGGAAGCTGGGGTACCCCGGCTTTCAGGCTAGAGGCAAAGGAAGGTGGGGGACGGGGTGCCCAGGCCAGGGCCACCCACGCACACTGAGCTCCTGCCCTGTCGCCCACGGGCGCTGGAGGGGTGGGGGTAGGGGGAGCCCAGGCCCTGGGGTCCATGCACGCACAGGGAGTCCTGTCGCCCGCAGGTCCTGGAGGAGCGCATGAAGCTGGAGTGCAAATGCCACGGCGTGTCGGGCTCGTGCACCACCAAGACATGCTGGACCACGCTGCCCAAGTTCCGCGAGGTGGGCCACATGCTCAAGGAGAAGTACAACGCGGCCGTGCAGGTGGAGGTGGTGCGGGCCAGCCGCCTGCGGCAGCCCACCTTCCTGCGCATCAAGCAGCTGCGCAGCTACCAGAAGCCCATGGAGACGGACCTGGTGTACATCGAGAAGTCGCCCAACTACTGCGAGGAGGACGCGGCCACGGGCAGCGTGGGCACGCAGGGCCGCCTGTGCAACCGCACGTCGCCGGGCGCGGACGGCTGCGACACCATGTGCTGCGGCCGCGGCTACAACACGCACCAGTACACCAAGGTGTGGCAGTGCAACTGCAAGTTCCACTGGTGCTGCTTCGTCAAGTGTAACACCTGCAGCGAGCGCACGGAGGTCTTCACCTGCAAGTGAGCGCCGCGCCCCCACCGCCGGCACGCGCGCATGCGCACACCTCCATGTGCCCCTTGCCGAGCCCCTCCCATCCCCGGGAGGGGGGAATCCTGCCCGCCCTGCTCGTCACTTCCTGTGGCCGAGCCCTGCCCGGGACGGCCGAGAGGTGTCCCTCTGGGGCCCAGGGAGTTCCTGTGCTTTTCTCTGGGGAAGCCGACCCTCCTGGAAAGCAGAGTGACGAGACTCCGAGCGTCCCCCTCCCCCACCTGGTGGCACGGACGACGTGGGACGTGGAAATGCCATGCCGGCCGGCCGACGCCACGCGGGACCCCACGCGGGACCCCACGCGGGACTGTTCCCCTGGCTGCACCCGCCGCCGGGGGGCCTCGGGGTGGTCTGGGCAGATGTTGACAAAGTTTATTTATGTGTCGTTAGTATCAGAGAAGAATAGCACTAAGGCACAGCCAGTCCTAACTCTGTACCCCACGTTAGCGCAGCCCCTGGGGCCCCGCTTCCCCTCCCCGCCTCTCTGGACCGGAGGGAGCATCCCCCGTGCACAGCACCCTTTGGCTCTACCCCCAGAGGGCCTCCGAGGAGAGCCACCGACAGGGACCCTTCTTCTTGAAAATGGTATCACACAAATCAAGATGCCACCCATGTCAGGCTCCAGGAGTGCTGCGTCCCCTCCCTAATGCTGTCCCCAGCCCAGCGCCCCCGCCAGCCCGGCAGCCTCAGTTTACAAGCCCGCTCCCCCGCCCGGAGCCAGCGGGAACCCTCGGACAGCCCTGCGCTGGCAGTGGGCCGGCGGGGTGGGGAGCGGTTCAGGGGTGTCTGCCTTTTGGACAGATGCAGACACTGAGACCCCGAAGGGCTCGAGAATGAGCCAGAGACCCGGAAGTGATGAGCGGAGGCTCCTGTCTTGGCTCTGGCGTCCGGACCCTGGGCATCGTGCTCTGGGGACACGCAGGGTGGTTTGAGACTGCCCCCATGTTTTGAGAAATCCGCCCCTCCTCCCCTGCTGCCAGCCGCACGGGGACCTGCACCCCCAGAGGTGCCTGCTGGGGCTTCTCTAGTGGCCTCCGTGTCCAGTCCTACTCCTTGGGCCCTGACTCCAATGCTGAGAAAGCTCGGAGCCAGGGTGTCACTCGACCAGGGCCCCTGCCTGCTGTCTCGGCAGGTGTCTGCCCTCCAGACTCCTCCCCCGGGGTCCCTCCATGCACACACCCTCCCCTGAAGTTCAGCTCACCCTGAAACTTGAGAAGGGGCCCTGCTCAGGTCTCAACCATGTGCGGGGTGGGGAGGGACCAGAACTCTGGGACTTGGGGCTGACGCGTCCTCTGCGAACACTCACATCCTCCCTCGGGGAGTCTGAGGCACCGAAGGGGTGGCTTGTTGGCAAGGAGGGTGTGCGGCTGGCTTCTGGTATGCTGCCCTCCGCTGCTCGTGTGCCCACTGCTCCGCCCCACTCCCAATTTAGGGTATTTTCATGCAGAAACCTGTGGAAATGTGTCCTTAGGCAGCTGGCAAGCCAAGTGGGCCAGACATTAGCCTGGGGTGAGTGACACTGTCTGGGCCCTGGCCCTGGCATCTACCCCGTGCGCCCCCGATGATGCCAGGACGCTCCATCAGCTGCCATTCCGGGCACCTCCGGGCCTCAGTGAACGCCCCGCCCCCGGTCCCCCACCTCTCCGGGTCCCAGGACACTCCTCTGAGTCCACAGGCCCGGTTAACTTATATTGTTATATAGCGTTGAAATGTCTATCGTGTCTTTTAAATTATTGTGACCTACACTGGGTACTGGAGGGAGGGGATGGCCTCGTGCAGTCCCCCGAGCCAGGCTCCTCCTTCTGCTTGAAACGGACTCTTGGGGCCCCGGATGCCATCGAGTCACATGTGCTGTCCAGGCGCCTCCGCCGAGACCTTCCTCGATAGCCTGTCAGCGGCAGCCCCTCCCTTGGGTGAAAGGGGGTCAGTGTGGCCCGGGTGGGGTGGGGGCGGTCGGGGCACTGTGTGTCCGCGTGGCCCTCCCACTTGAGGGGGGCTGGTGGGTTTCGGAAGGGCTGTGTCCCGCCTTCCCTGGAGGGGAGCATCCGGTTCCAATAAAGCTGGAATCAGAAGTGAGTGTGTGTGTGGAGCCCACGCGATGCCCTTGGGGCTCTTTCCTCCCCCGGGGGTGGGGACACACGTGCTGTCCACGGGGGACCCTGAGCCTCAAGCCCCCTCGGCCCTCAGGGGCCCCACCTTTCTGACTTCCTTAGCCTCCCTGCAGGCTGGGCAGGCCCTGACTGTGCCCATGTACCTCCGTGCTCACACCTTGCCCAGGTCCCGAGGGAGGCCTTGAGCCGTACGAGCCTCCGGGCACCTTTGGGGGCCACCGCACCCAGCGGGGGCCACCGGTGGTGGCTGGAAACAGACCCTGGGTTGCTGGACAGCCCAGGCTCTCTCTGGACAGCCTGGGCTCGGGGCCTGGGGACAGGAGGCTACGGGTCTGGCGCCAGACCCAACTCACGGGGCTGGGTGAGGGCTGTTCTTAGGAGAACGGGGGGCTTGGGGGTGGAGGACTCGCAGCCAGGAGGCCCTGGTTCCATCTGTCTCCTGCTTCGGACCCTCATTGGTCTCGGGATCCCTATGGGTCTGTCCGTTGCGTCTGGTGGGTTTTTGCTCAGGTGTCCCCTTGGGCTGCTCCTAGCCCCTTCCGGGCTCGGGAAGACAGCCCGAGGCCCCTGGGAGCCAGGCAGCCACCAGGCCTTGCTGCTTGTCCCTGGAGGCCTGGGTGCCGCCGGGCCTCCGCACTTGCGGTGACCGTGTGAGCACAGAAGGATGAATGGCATTCCTGCCGAGGGCTGGAAGGCATGCGGTGGGGCCGGTTTGGCCACTGCCCGCTGTCCCGGCAGCCTGGCATCGGGCGGAACCGCTGATCAAACAAGGCCCCGTCCACACTGTGCCCGCCGGGGCACCCACGGAGCCTGGCCCCAGACCCAGATCCCAGCGGAGGGGCCACCCGGTGGGCTTCCGGAGGAGGACGTGTCCCTGGAGGGTGTGGCGACGGAGAGACGGATGCAGAAAACCCTGCACTTGGAGCCCCCAAGCCCAGCCCTCCTGACACCCAGGCATGGACAGCCTCTAGGGCGGCCCTGCCCGATCTATGGCCTCAGTTTCCCCATCTGAGAGCAGGAGGTGGCCTGGGCCAGCACTTGGTGGTTAGTGGGGGCCCGAGGGGGCCGTGCCCGGGCCGGGCAGTTTGGCAGGAGGCCCCGGTTCCCTGCGAGACGGTAAGCAAATCCGCGGCGGTGGCTGCAGCCGGGGTCTGCCTACTCCCACAGGGCCAGGAATGAGGAAGGAGCTTCGAGAATGCCCCGGCCCCGGTGCCCAGACTGTACTTACTTCTTGGCCATGGTTCAATCCCAGCCCCGGCCTCCCAGGGCCGCCCGGCACATCCTCCGAGGGGCCCTGCCTGAGGCGTGGAGCTCACACGGCCCAGCCTGCTTGGGGGCCCACCTGACCCCCAGCCCCGGGCTCCGCCTCTGAGGCTAAGGTTTCAGGAGCATCCCCAGGCAGCCTCCACCCCCCCCTCCCCCCAGTGGCTCGTTCCCCTCCGAGTGGCGCCCCTGCCTCCTTGGCTCCGGGTGCCCTGCTCTTAGCTGGGCCTGGGCATGCCAGGCGCCTGACTCCCACTCCACATTGACCCGGGGATGCCCTTTCCCCAGACTTGCCTTCCCACTGTACCCCAAGAGGCGGTCACCAAGCAGGTGGCGGAAGTGGGCAGACCACGAGGCATTCATTCATTCATTCCTTGCTCCTTCTCTTGTTCTGTGGCGCTGGAGGCTGGGCCCTGGCTTGGGCCCTGGGAACAGTGGTGGCTCATGCCTGACCTTGACCTCCTCTGGCTCTTCACTTGGCTCTCCTGCCCTGAGCGGCAGCCTATTCTCAGGTGCAGCTCCTGGCTGAGACAGCCTGGCAGATAGAAAAAGGCTCTGGGCGGGTGCTTCCGCAGCTCTGGGCCTCAGTTTTCCTCTCTAGAGTGGGTACAGGGGAGCAAGTGGTGCCCGGCCCGGCCCGGCTCCCTCTTTCTCTGTGCGGCGGGTGCCCCTGCCCACACTTTGCTCACGAGCTGAGCTTTGGCACCGGGACCCCTCCCACCTGCACGCCCTAGGGACCACCCAGGCTGTCCACCCAGATGCTGTCTGTGGTCAGAGCTCATAGGGCCTGTGGCCTTGGTAGGCAGAGGCTCGATCCTTGGTGTGTCCTTCAGAGTCCTTCCTGATCCTCGGTCTCATCTCCTACAGCCCATCTGCACCCTGCCTCTACCCAGATTCCCCGACCTGCCGGCAAGCCAGCCCTCCCCAGAGCTCCCCATCGAGCTCCACACCATCCCCTGCCCCTGCCCGGCCTCCCCCACAGCTGCGCCCTCCAGCCGGGATGGCCTTTCTACCACATTCTTTGCCCACCCCCCTTCCCATAATGCTCGCTTTCCCAGCAAACTTGCTGGGGCCCTGATCTCTCCTTTACCCTCCACCCCAGTTTTTACCCTGATGGCGAGGGGTGTCGCTGCTGTGACTGCCCCTGCATCCAGCAGGCCTGGGGACCTTAGAAGCGAGAGACCCTATGGAACCCTGAACAGCCCCACCATGCCAGACACGGGGTCTGGTTCACGGGTACCCACCACCGTCACAGTACCCCTTCCCTACGTAGGTCAGTGCTAGCTCCATTTCACAGATGGGAAAACCCAGGCACAGAGAACGAAGAGTTCTGCCCAAGGTCACACAGCCGGCAGAAGCAGCATCAGGATTTGAACTGTCTCTGGGGTCTTCCTTCTACCCGACTCATATGCCTCCTCTCACCAGGGGAAACCGAGGCCCTGGGACCTTGCCCGAGGCTGTACAGAGACGAGCGGGAAGGGAATGGCCGAGGCAAATCCTGGGGAGGCGGTGATGGCCGTGCTCTGCCTTCACGGAGGACGGAACAGGAAAGACCAGGTTGAAGGCAGCAGGCAGGATCTGGGTTAGACGTCTGGGTGAACTTTGCAACTCCCAGAGCTGGGAGGCAGATGGGCTGGGGAAGAGAGGGGAGAAGAGGCTGGAGCTCCTCGCACTCGGGCAAACGAGGAAGGTGTGAGTTCCCCTGAGCGAAGCGGCCAGGGCTGCTCCTGGGAGGCACCAGGCCAGGAACGGGGCCGCCAGGAGCCAGGAAGTTCAGCTGGATGTCAGCCTGGAGCTCGCCTCCAGCCGTCTTGGCCCCCTTCCCTCCTCTGGGTCTGAGCTTGCGCCCACCTTCCTTCTCTGGGATGCCACCTGCCTGCCCCTCATGTCCTTGGCCTTGCACGGCCCGGGGACTCGGCAGTCTGGCCCGGGCGTCCCAGGCCCTTGTGAGTCTCGGAGGTCCGAGAGGGCTGTGGGCTTCGCAGCCCCCGCAGGGCCCAACAGAGGCCTGGGGGGGGAGGTGGGTTGGTCAGGGAGTTGGCAAAGACACTGGGGCTCGGGGCTCCCTTACGGCCTGTCCTGGACAAGTCCAGAACTGGCTGGCCAGCTCCCCTGCCTGGCCCTTCCCCTGTGTCTCTAGACACAGCTGGAATTCTCAGCCATCTAGGATGTGGTAGAAAAGGAAGCCCTCGAAGCCTCGCGAGGGAGCGGCCCAGGAGGCCGCGTAGGTCCAGGATCAGGGGTCCTCTTACTCCACCTGCAGGCAGAGGCCAGTGGCCGGCAGGGCAGGCCTGGGACACCCTCCAGATCCTGGACACAGGTGGCCTCCTTGGGGCCGCTAGTCTCCGTGGATGGCCAGCCCACCCACCTTGAGGCCTGAAGGTGGCCTTGAGGACTCCAGTCCTTCTAGGACTGACCCAGCAGGGGGTCTGGGCTGGTTCCCCGCGCCCCCCCCGCCCCCGGGCGGGACACCTGGGGAGGCCTTTCCTGGTGTCCGCAGCTCCGAAGCCCCCTGCCCGAGCTGCTGGGGCTGGGGGCCAGCTGGGGCCATTCTGCTGGCTTGGCCTGTGTACCCCCCCCCTGCCCCAATGTGGGCTGGTGGGGAAGAGGGGGCTTAGCCCAAGGTCTGTCCCCCAGTTTCTGGCTCAAACTCTCACTCCTGGTTTCTGAGACCCTGGCTTTTCCACCAAACAGGACGGGATATGGCGTCCGACCTTTCGCACATTCTTTTGTCCACTTGTCTGTCATTGCTGGGCTCCTCAGGGCCCAGAGCTTGGCTAGACACTAGGGGTTCCAGAGCCGAATGTGAAATGAGCTCTTCTCTTCACTAACCCCAGGCCGGGATGGGGGAACAGAATGGTGAACAAACAGGCCCCCTCAGCCTCCCATACGTAAGACTGCAACGGAAGGAAGTAGGGTCTGGGAATGCAGAGGGGTGTGGAACCCGGCCTTGGAGGGATGCTGGAGTAGTCAGTAAAGGCTTCTTGGAGGAGCTGGCATCCAGGCCAAGGCCCCGAAAAAAGGGAAGAAAGAAAGGCAGTGGGAGGGACGCAGAAGGAAAAGGGATGCTTCAGGCATGGGACTGGAGGAGAGGTTCTCACGTGGCCTGGAATAACTGTGGATGGTGGAGTATGGGGCTTGGGGGCTGGCAGTGAGGAGGGCAGAGCTCGAAGAGCTCCCCCACACCCGATAAGGTTCTAGAAGGTTCTGGAAGGCCATAAGGGAGCCTTGCACTTGAGCCTCATGGTTTCCAGCATCTGGCAGGAACACTCCCAGTGCCCTCCCCCTTGCAGCCAACAGAGTCCGGTGACTTTTGGGCAGAGGGCCTGCATGCCAGCTGGCTTCCCTGACCCCCTGTCTGGAGCCCCTGCTTTCCAGTAGAAAAGTATCTCCAGTAAGAGTCCTCAGGCTGTGAAGGGTGTGGGGAGCAAGGGCTGGGTGCCGGGGGCCCTCGTCGGGCTGCTCCTGGTCCATCCTGGTCCCTCTGTTGGGCTAGGGGGCCAGGACCGTTGCTTATCCAGGGTTTGCTAGGCCTTGGGCTGCTGGATGAGGTCCCGCCAGCTCAGTGAAAACATTCGAGGAGAGGCCTCCCTGGGCCTCAGTTGCTCTATCTGCACTGGCTGGTCCCAGGGTCCTCATCAGAGCCAGGATGGGCCCAGCCTGGGTGAGCACTGACTAGGCCGCCCCCAGGTCTGGCCTCTTTGGGCTAACAAGGCCACGCCAGGATTTTGAGCTTCTTCTTGTCAACCAGTCTGGGAGGGCGCACCCTGCCTGCTGAGACAGTGTGGACGGCCTCGTCGATGTTCCTGACGTGGGCGGGGTGATTAACACCCGCTTCCCCTTCTGGGTTCCCAGGGAAAGAGAGATCGATTAAATCTCAGTGACAAGCTCTCTGGGAGCGGGAGGGCAGTTGGTGGCAACATAGCTGAGTCACCATGATTCTCTCTGGGACTGAGGGGAGCGCCCATGGTAGGGTGGGGTGCTCCCTTATCTCAAAGGGCCCCTCTCTCGTGGAGGGGCCTACGGGCCATCGGGCGGGGCAGCGCCTCATCGAGGAGACTTCAGGGCAGCCCTGGGAGGCCTGGCAGGGGGCAGACCTCTGGCCATGTTATGAGAACTTTCTCGGGGCCAGAGCTATAAAGAGGGAGTTCCTGACGGTCACTAGGGGAATGCAAGCATGGTTTGATCTCCAGGTACCAGAGAGGGAGGAATGTAGCTCCATGAGGCTCCAATCCCACGATTCTCATAGGCGGAGAGGCCATGCCGTGTAGCTCGGATCCAGGACTCTTGGCTCTGTGGCTGGGAGGTGTCACAGCTCTGGGTGGGGGAGGAGGGCGGACTGTGCCAGGCTCTGGGAAGGCTGCCCTCTCCTTCTGTCCTGACATTGGCGTTCCCTCTGGAGGGGAGACTCTCTTTGCCTCACGCTTGTTCGTGCATTTCCTGAATATTGGGCACCCCCACATGTCAGGTGCTGGGGAAGCCACCAAGGGGAGCCGGCAGCCTGGAGGGCGCCCGAGGCGATAAGTGTTTATGGGGAATGGGGTGAACGACGTGAACCATCAATATTCAGCCTGGGAGAAGGAAAAAGCCGGGGCAGATTAGGTAGGTTGAGTGGGGGGTCAGAGTGGGCCACGTGGATGAGCCAGGGCATGAGGGAGACGAGGGAGGAAGACGGGAGGGAGTTCCAGGCAGTGGGACAGCCAGGCCAGAGGCGTGGAGGGAAGAGAATGAGGGGCAGGCTGGGGGATGGCGGGAGGCGGTGTGGCTGGAACAGAGTGAGGGAAGGGAGCACAGGGAAGTGGTTGGACAGCCAGCAGCTCCGGGTCATGGGCACCTGTGAGGTCTTGAGCTTTTCCTCCCAGTGACAGGCACCATGAGGTTTTTGGCTGGTGGGGCTGTGGTGTGTCTTTATCTCTCCTAGGATCATCTGCTGGGAAAAGTCTCCGGGGCTTCTCCCTGCAGCCAGGAAGCAAGGAGACGGGCCGTGGGAGAAGCAGAGGACTCTGGGTGGGTTTGGCAGAAGGGTGGCAGCATTTCCCGAGGGGAGCTCAGGCTTTGGACAGGAATCCCCAGAAAGGGCAAGGCTAGAGAAGGCCAGTGCCAGGCTCAGCCCAGGCTGGGAGCCCCAGCTGTCCCTTGAGTGCAGTGGGGAGGGACTTACCCCGGGGCATGAACCAGGACTCAGGCCAGCCTGCTGCTGGGGCGGTGCGGGGGGGGGGGGGTGGAGGTTGGAGGAACACCTACCCTTTCTTCCCCCGTGTAGCCCGTGGATCAAAGGAGAGGCCGGGACAGCTGGGCCCGGGAACACGCTGCGGGCTCTGGGTCCCATACTTCCGGCCTCTGTGACTTTGGCCCCACTCTGCCTCAGTTTCCCCTATGTAAGCTAGGACGAGAGTGCCTGCCTAGGGACTGTGAGGAGGGTGCCGTGGGATGGCCAGTGACAAGTCAGCAGAAGTCAGCAGCCGTCCCCTCTCCCACCGCCCCCTCCTTGACACCCAGGCCAACTGAGGAACAGCGGGCAGACGTGCCCCTCAAGCAGGCAGCCAAGCATTAATGCCGGGAAGCCCCTCTGACACCCACCTGCTCAGGGGCCCCTTCCGCGGGCAGGCTCATCAGTGGAGGGGTGCGGTAGGGCCTGGCAGACCCCTTCCCATCCTTCCCTGTCTTGGCAGCCGGACTGTCTCGCTGGGGAAATTCTGCCTGTGGACGGACCCCCGAGCCAGGCCAAGTACCCGAGCAGGCACTGGGGCTGCTGAGACCTGCGGTGCTCGGGGAAGACACCCGCGCCCTACACTCGTGTGTGCACTACTCTTTACGTCTTACGGAGGTCCCCAGGACCATATCCTGGCTCAGGGCCTGGAAGCCCCAGGTCCTAGCCTCTCTCCGGTCTTCCAGGGTCCCCCTCAGCTGGTGCCCTTCCCATCCACAGCTCCTCCTGGGGGCCTCTTGCCTTTGGCTGGCCCCGGGCCTCAGGGACTCCAGGGTCCCCTCCTGTCCCCATCACGGGAGATACAGAGCTTCCTGGCTGCCGTGGCCAGCGATCTCTTTGACCTTCAGCTCCCACCAACGGCACCCGGCATATCCCCCAGACTGTGTCTGGCCCCCTGGGACTCCCCGGGGCCTCTTACCCTGGACTCCTCCCTGCAGCCTGGCAGAGCCCCCTCCCCAGGAACCCCCAGGTTCGTGTCCCAGCTGTACTCCTGGAATGCTGCCCTGTGTCGCTGGGGTACCTGGGCCGTCTGGTGGGCCCCCACCCCGCTCAGCCCCCTGGAACTGGCCAATCACATTTCCCCACTTACCCTCCATGCCCCACAGGCCTGCAGGTTCTTCACCCACCCCTCCCTTCCACCGTCCTTGGGGCCCTCCGGGTCCCTGCTGGTGGCCCTGACGTCACTTCCTCCGGGACGCCCCGCTCCGCACCAGGTGCCCTGCGCTACCCCCGTCGGGCCATGTTACTGTTGTCTGCTGACTCTGAAACGTGGGTGGGTGATTACGATGACTGTCGGTGGGGGAAGGGTGGGCGGCCCTGGCCCTGCCCCCTGCCCACCTGGGCGTGGCCGGCCGGCGAGGTCGTGCCTCCCGCGCAGCCGTAATGGGCACCTTCATCCCATAATCGTCTTCTGATACCTTCATACCCCTGTCACTGGCAGTTAAGCCAAAACTTGGCACCAGCCCCAGAGCACCAGGCCAGGCCTTGCACAACGCGGGGTGGGGCGCGGGGGGAGGAATCCCCGCAGGGACGCTGAGATGCACCTATTTTTAGCCTCCAGAAGAAAACTAAACCCCAACACACACAACATGCAACACAAATATTTGTTTTTATTCTTAAAAGGGCTCGGGTGGCGGGTTTGGGGCCTGAAGCACACGCTTGGTTGAGCCACGCTGGCTTGGAGGAAGCCTCGCCTGTCCCCACACGCCCCACCCAGCGCTCCCTCCCGGCGACCCCACCCTGCGGCTCCAGGAGCCTCCCCAGGGCCCCACCCACCCTTGCTGTCCTTTAAGGAACTAGCCGGGCAACTTCCCACCTCCCGCCTTGCTCAGCCTGCTGTCCCTCCGGCCTGGACAGCCTGCCCCTCTCTGTAGGGGCAGCCCGCTTGGAAATCCGCCATTCTAGAAATTCCTGCTCTGCGGAAGCCTTCCCCTGCTCCGGATTCCTTGCAGTTAGCAATGTGGGGTGGGGGGGGAGTGACAGCCCTATTGAGGGGCGCCATTCTGACGGCTCCGCGTCGGCCCCCCGAGCTGGGTCCCAGGGAAGCAGACATGAAGGAGACATCCCCGGAGTGCTCGCGGCCTCAGGGGGAGGCACCGGAATGCTTGAGCCGCACCACGAGGATGGCAGCTTCCTTCGTGCCAGGTGCCTTCCCAACGCACCTGTGCCCGGGACCGCCCCGACGAATGACAGCAACCAGGGCAGCTTTGAACAACTGACGTCTACTTTCTGGGGGTTCTGAGACCAGAGTCCAAAGTCAAGGTGTCGGCGGGGCTGCCCCGGGCAGGGGAGGGGGGGACCGCTCCAGCTCCCGGTGGCTGCCAGCATCCTTGGCTTATGGCTGTGTCACTCCAGCCTCCACTCCAGCATCTGCCCCCGTGTCTCTGTGTGGCCTGCTCCTCCGTGTGCGTCGGACCCCCCTCTGCTCCCTCTCAGAAGGTCCCCTGGGATGGCATCTGGGGCCTGAGGACAATCTGGGGTCATCCCCCATCTCAAAGCCTTTCCTTAATCACATGTCCCATGGAGGGAAACACTTAATAGGCTCTGGGATTAGAACCTGGACGTCCCTGAGGCTGACAGACTCCATGAATTCTCCATGAAGACAGATTCTCCGGGAAGAGAAGAGGGCAAAGCGGGGAGGGGTCCACCAAGGCAGAGGGCAGACCAGAAGGTGCTGCACCCAGAATTTGGGTTTGGAGAGGAACACAAGCTCTCGGCATCCCAGACCACCAGGCAGATGAGCGCCCCCCCCCGCACCCCCCCCTCCGGGGTGAAGCAGGCCTGGGTTGGCGTCACTCGCACGCCAGAGCCAGCAAGAGGCCGTGCGGGTCGCCACGGTCCATGGCTCCGAGGGCCTTCCCTCCGGGTGTCGCCTCAATAAACATTTATAAGTGGTGGCTCTTATCATTCTTGTGACTGCTCTGTCCCCACCCATTTCCTCCTGCCCAGGGCTGTCTGGGTCACCTCCAACTTGGTTAGGGGCTGCCCAGGACCCTGGGAATTCCTCCTGTCCCCTGATCTGCCTGTGGGAGTGGGTGAGGCATCCTTTGACTGGGACGCTCTTTCCAGAGACCTCTGCATGGCGGCGGCCGCCGTCCTGCTTCTTAGGGTTCAGCCTGACGGTCACCGACTCCGAGATCCTTCCCGGCTCCGAACTTAGAAGCGACCTCCTCCCCAGACCTCTCACAGAGCTCGTCCCCCAGGTTTCTGGTTGGTTCCGTCAGCACGTGCACCCTCGGATGGGACACTGCTGCCTTCTCATAGCGGCCCGGTGACGGGGTCTGGGGCAAAGCAGAAATACAGCCATGTTTTGTTGACCCAATGGATAGATGTGTCCCAGACATTGGTTCAATGATGAGAAAATGCCATCAGGACCAGGAAACAACCTAAGGACAAAACTGAGGCTCCTAGCAGATCGAATGCAGGAGCAACCAGAATGCTTAGGCCCAGCGACGCCCCTCCCCTAACACCCGCCCCCCCCCCCCCCCCCCCCCGTGCTGGGAGGGAGGTGGGAGTGAGGGGATGGGCCTGAGGCCCTGGTTCGACTTAGATTACAAGATTAGGTGCTCATGTGGAGCCTTTGTCCAGTGAATGCATTTATTAAGCGCCCACCGTATGCCAAGATCACCCAGCGAACGGTGTACTAAGAACCAGGTCCAGAGATGTTCCTGTGTAGGGGGTGGCACAGGGCCCTGAGCCCATCCACAGGGGGTGCGGTTATCCTCGGGCACACAGCCCAGTGGGCCTCACCTCACAGGAAGCGGGTTTGGAGGGAGGGGTCAGGGCCTGACTTACCAGCGGCCCTCTGTTGGCCCGAAGGTCATTCCAGGTGGGTGTGGGCTGGGCCGTGCCTCCCGAGGCTGTTCTCCCATGCTCCGAGAGCCCTGGGTTCTGTGCGGGTGTCCAGGGGCTGCTGGGGGCAAGGGCTCTGGCCCTCAGACCCACCACCACAGAGCACCTCTGCTGGGGCCGGTTTTGACAGTCAGGGCTCCACAGAAGGTTTAGTTTGACAAAGGGCCTCCGCTGTTAAAAATGTGAGAAAATCGGCACCTGGGTGGCACAGTCGGTTAAGCATCTGACTCTTGGTTTCAGCTTAGGGCGCGATCTCGGGGTTGCGAGATCGGGCACCGCATCAGGCTTTGTGCTTAGCACAGAATCTTAAAATTCTCTCTCCCTCTCCCCCGCACACCCCTCCCCCTCCAGCTCTCTCTCTCTCTCTCAAATATATAAAAATAAATCTTTTTAAAAAATGTCGGAAAAACCATGAAGAGAGTCCAACTCTGTAGTTTCATGGAAGGTGCTTGAGGCTCAGAGAGGGACCTGGTCTGCCCCAGGCCACACAGGCCGCGCAGGTCCCCTGGCTCCTCCCCCAAACAGAGGCTGCCTGAAGCTGGGCTTCTCAGACCCCCGGGGCTGGACCAGGGCAGAGCAGCCCAGCTCCAATCCCATCACCCCACAATTAGCTGGAGGTCCCGAAGGAAAGTTCCAATGGAAAGCCAAAGCTGGGCGACTCTGCGCTCGATTGTTCCTAAGTGAGACCATCCCACGATAAACAAGTTCCAGGAATGCTTTGAGAAATTTTAGGCATGCTAAAGTCAGGGTCATGGGTCAGCGTAGTCGGCGCAGGGAGCCTTGTTCCTGGGTGCAGGCTGGCTTACCCGGGAGTGTGGTCCATGACATACCTGCCATTTTCCAGGAGGGCTGGCTGCCACTGTCCACTGCTGGGTGTCACCCCATGGAGAGGGGAGCTCGGGCAGAGGCCTCCTGTGCCCTGTGGCTGGGGGTGGGGCTCAGTGGTGATCAGTCTCATGAGGGGACAGTGGAGCCCATCACCCAACTCCTGAGACCCCGGGCCTCCTGTTTGGACCCCGTGGAGTGAGAAAGGCTTGGCATTTCTGGAAGAAGCTGCCAGCCAGGAAACCGGACGAGGATCCAGGGCCCAGAGAGAATCGTCTGGGGAGAGGGAGCACTGTGGGGCTCAGACCAGGCAGATCACCCTCAGCTTTCTAAGTAGAATTCAACCCTCATGATCTGACTGGTGGGATAGGAGAAGGACTTCTGGAGCCAAGGCCGAGGGCAGGAAATCTTAGGGAGCTCAAGGGCCAGATGGGTGGAGGGGGTGGTCCCAGTGTCCCTAGGCCATCGGGGGTTTGGGTCTAAGTGTTCAGGGCCTTGAATATCAAGCCTGGGCTACTAACTCTGCTTCTACCCCTGGTGACCCTGGCCATGGCCTCGTGACCTGGGGGTCAAATCAGTGGATACACTCACAGATCCTTGCCTAAAGTGACCTTCCAGTCCTCTCTGCTGGGCCAACCCCTACACATCCTTCAAAACCTGTTCATGCATCCCCTCCTCCAGGAAGTCCCCAGTGTTGTGCAAACAAGGGCTGGAGCAGGGGCTCCAGGGTCACTGGGGACTGTGAGGGGCTATACTGTCGTTCTGCCGGCACCAGCCCCAGGCGTCCACCCGAATGCGGGCACGGGGCAGAATCTGGGGGGCTGGATTCTGGTGGGAGAGACTCCTACACACAAGGGCCTGGCATGGTGGGAGAGGGTGCCCTCTACGTCTGTGCCCGGCCCTCCTGTTTCTGCCCATGCCTGGGGCTGGGGGGCCTAACCTCTGCAAGCCTCAGCTTCCTCTTCTGTAAAATGGGGATTTTCTAACCTCACGCTCCGTGAGGTCTAAAGGGCCTGGGCGAGGACTCGCGGCAGGCGCAGCACCAGGTATAAGGTGGCGCTCAGCCTCCCCAAGCCGCTGCTCCGGAATGGCCGCTGTGGACGGAACAGTTCAACCCCAAAGATACATCGAACTCGAGAGTGTGAACGAGGCTCTTTGGACACAGGGCAGCTGCCGGGTCTGCCCCATACGAGGCTCTTCCTCCTCCCTGCACCTGAGCTTGCCGCCCTGGGCCCCCCTAGCTCTCAGCTCCATCAGGCCTGAGCCCCTCGGGGCGCAAGGTCCTCGTCAGCCTGGGGGCTGTGCACGCCCAAGGGGAAGCCCCTAGTTCCTTCAGTCCCACTGGCCTGGTGTTTCATCTGTAAATAGGGCTTGTCCCCACCCCACAGGGTAATCTCAGGGCTGCACGAGGTCCTAAGTGCCCCACGCTGGTGGCGGAGGCCGGACGGGCGTTAACGGGGCAGT
Organism: Potos flavus; assembly: GCA_028534135.1. Lineage (NCBI taxonomy): Eukaryota > Metazoa > Chordata > Mammalia > Carnivora > Procyonidae > Potos > Potos flavus. The sequence goes on from CM052897.1 coordinate 2,611,802, forward strand.
TGGATCTCTGCGGCCTCCTGTCTTCTTGATGCAGTGAATGTTCTCTGACCCTTCTGGGTGCCCCGTAGGGCTGGGGACTCTCACAGGCTTGACCCGACGCCTGCCTTGTGCCTGGGTCTGGTGGGCCCAGGAAGTGGCCCTGTTGTCCCAGGTCTGGGAGATTCCCCGGGTCCTCTCGGTGAGACCTCACAGACAGCCGTAGCTCCGCTCCCTTGAGCTTCCAGGGCCTCCCGCCTTTTTCTGGGGACGCCTTGGAGCTGGGGGGTGGGGGGCTGTCCGGCAGGAGAGCCAGTGCTGGTGGGCCTCTGGCCTCAGGACAGAAGCTTCCCTCTGGGGCCTTGGCCTCCTCCTAGCCTGGCGGATAATCCCCACCAGCATTGTGGGAGCCGGAGCCGGGCCCTGGGAAGATGCCCCAGAGCCTCTGCTTGGGCCCGGGAGGGCGACCTCTGGGGTTTTCACTGGTTGCCCCACCCTTGGGGTAATTGAGAAAGCGGCTTCCTTTTAATTAAAGCGCTGCAAGGGTCTGAGCTCCCTAGGAAAGGGAAAGTGTAGATGCAGAATAATTAGCCAGACAAAAGGCAAATCCCCTTAGCATCTCCCTGGGCAGGTTAATTGGTTGAGGCTCTAGGC
>CM052897.1:2612931-2633506 GCA_028534135.1 Potos flavus
GGTACTATTTACGTCCTTCTAGTTAGTGGCTCATGTGCTCTTCTTTTTCTGGCTTGTGGTGGAAACTTAGATCATTGATTTTAAATTGCTCTTCTAACAAAGCATTTTAAAGCCCTACATTTCCCGTAAACATTGCTTTACGTGCATTTCAAGAATTCTCAGAGATTTGGGTTTTCCTTATCATTCAGATAAATCTTTTAAATTTAGTAATTTCCTTTTTGACCCACAGGTTATTTAGAAGTGTACTTCTTAACTTCCAAATGTTCAGATATTTTCCAGATATCTTTTTGTTACAGGTTTTAATTTAATTCTGTGATGGCCAGTACTTAATTCAGCATACGAGAGCATACATGTTCTGTATAATTTCAAGCATTAAAATGCTGCATTTGGCTAGAATTCTGTGAGGGAAAATGAAAGGAAATGCAGAAGGTAAAGTAAGAATAAAATTTCCAAGCATTTTTTAAAACAAGCATGTTCAGTTTTACGATGGATTATGATGGGGGCCACATTTTTCTATATTTCAATTCTACTGAAATCACTGAAAGCAGTGATATAATATTTTAAAGCAGCTCTACTACTTACAGCAAATTATATTATGTCCAACTATAAAGATCTAAGATGAAAAACTTAGGTATCAACTTGAAATGTTGGTTTTTTTTTTTTTTTTTTCAAATTTCTTTTAGGGAGATGCGAACAAAAAGTTTGAAGACAACTAGGCTCGATGATGAATAAAAGGGACCTTGGAACGGGAGGTTTCCCTTTTCTTTAACATGGGTGCGACTTGAACCCGCCGGAAAGGGTGCAGGGGCGAGGAGGCACCTGCGCGTGGGGGGCGCGGCAGTCTGGAAAGGCCGGTCAGTGTCGGCAGAGCGCAGGTGTGTGAAAGCCACGTGGGCTGGGGTGGCCATTTCGAGACTGCTGCGCCCCGCTGTGTCCTAAAGGGGTCAGGTTCATCTCCCTCCCCCAGTGCCTATTCTGAGGCAGTCCCGCTCACGAAACAATCTAGGGCATGGCTGCCTAACCCAGGGAGTACTGGAAGGCGCGGATTAAGGTGGATCCAAGTCCTTGGAAGACTTCCTGGAGGAGGAGAGCATTATGGTGGAGGTGTGAGGAACGAGAAGTATTTAGGAGAACAGGGAGAGGAAGGACTGGCACCGAGCCTGTGGAGGGAAGCAGGGCGGGGCTGGAGCCAATGCCCGGCTCTGCCTTCCGCTGCCAGGGCACCATTCTCTTTGGGGTCTCCTGCCCCACCCCCACGGGGGCCCCAGCAGAACAGCTGCCATTCCCGAGCATCCACGGAGAGCCCCTGAAGGAAACCAGAGGGCTGATCCTCACCTTAATGCTTGCTTGCTGGAGAAGAGGTCGACATGGGTGCTCGGAGATGCCCGGGAGCGCGCCGAGCTCGCGGAGTTGGGAATGGGACCCGAGTTTGCGACTTTCCCCTCTGCCAGGCTGGCACTTGCCCGGCCTCTGTTTTTGCCTCGTCGTACACGCCTGCAGCCCCCAGAGGGAGGATCTACTGCTGGGGGCTCCCCGCCGTCTCAGGCCACAGCCCAAACGCCTTAGGTGGGCAGGTGACCCTTCAGCACGAGGTGGCCGTTGTCTCTTGGCCCCAGGCTGATGCCCACGCTGGCTCCCCGCCCGGAGTGCCCTTCCGGCCACCCCAACCCGTGGGCGCTGCCGCTGGGAAGCCCGACACCCTCCAGCCCCCAGGGCTGCGGCTTCTTCCCTGCGGGACACTGCGAGCTGAGGGCGACGGTGAGAGCATTTGCTTGACTCAGCCTCAGCAGTACCGAGCCCCGTGGGCGGCCTTCCTTCACCAGGGCTGCCACGGGTGTCAACAGCAACCCATCCTCTCGCGGTGCCCGAGGCCAGAACACAGAGATCAAGGCACAGGCGGCGGGTTTCCTCTGCGGCCTCTCGTCTTGGCTTGAAGGTGAGCCCCCTCTTGCTGACTTTCGTGTGAGTCCCTGTGCACACACACTCCTAGTGTCTCTCTGTGGCCACATTCCCTCTTCTTAGAGACATCAGATTGGATTCGAGGTCACGCAACAGCCTCATTCTAATCACCTCTTTAAAAGACCCCCATCTCCAAATACAGTCACATTCTAAGGTCCTGGGGTTAGCGCTTTAATACACGAACATGGGCAGGGGAACATGATCCGGCCTCTAACAGCACTGGATACACAAGGGACATCGGACAGACACAGTCCCTGCTCTCACTGGCCCCCAAGCGCAGTGGGGTCGCAGAAGGCCAGAAAAGCCACCAGCTGACAGTCCCCTTCCCCGACGACCCGGCTGCAGCTGCTCCTCTCGCCACCCTCGTCCTGAGTCAGTGCTCTATCCCCACGTGGCCCTTGCACCCCCTCGGGCTCCCGGGACCCTAGAAGGTGTGATGATTCATTTTATGCGTCAACTTGGCTGGGCTGAGGGGGCCCAGACATCTGTTCAAACACGATTCTGGGTGTGGCTGGAGGGGGGGCCTGCTCTGGATGAGATTCCCGTTTGCATCAGTGGTCGGAGTGAAGCCGATGGCTCCCCCCTACCGATCGGCCCCATCCATTGAGCGGGAGGCCCGAAGAGAGCAGAAAGGCTGACCTCCCCCGAGACGGGGCCGGGGTCTCCTCCTGCCTGAGTGCCCGGAGCCGGGACTTCTGCTTGCTTCCTGCTTTTGGACTCTCGCGGAACCACTGGCTCTTCCTGGGGCTTGAAGGCTTTTGGACTCGGGCGGGAACGACACCCCGGCCTCTCCTGGGTCTCCCCCTTGCGGACGGTGGACCCTGGGATTCGCCAGCTTCCAAGATCCCATATGCCCGTGCCTGAGAACAATCCTATACATGTCTGTGCCGTGGCCTCTGTTCCTCGGGGAACCGAATACGAAGGTCCTGTGCGGTCCTCGCCCCTTTACAAACGGGGAAACTGAGGCTCACAGGGACCTACAAACAGGCCTTCCTCTAGGAGATGGAGGCTCCGTCATCCTTTTCTGAGTGAACCAGGGTCCCCAGGAGGGCGTGCTGCTCCACGGGCCCACCGGCTCCTGCCGGCCCGACCACACGCGCACTTGAACCAAGGCCTCGCAAAGCCCTTTCCTGCGCACGGGACCGCCCCAGGGAGACTCTGATCCCAGCTGCCTAGGATCCTGGTCTGACCGAAACAGAGGCAGTCAAGGCCTCCCCTATGGACGATGTGCTCGTGGGACCTCTCCCGGGCAGGGAGTGGGACATCACAGGGCCTTCCAGAAGGTGCTCCGGTCTTCCCACCCCCCCTCCCCTCTCGGGCTCTGCTCCTGGCTTCTCTTTCATTCTCTACTTGACTGGGCTCCTGCCCGTGGCCTTCACCTCCTGTTCCCGGCGCGCTCGGCTCCGGAATCTGGTGACGGGTCGGCTGCGTCAAGTCTGAGCCCTGGCACTTTCTCTGGGCAAAATATTACATGTAGTGTCAGGCTTTCTCCGCCTGTGGACACCCGAGCCACGAAACACCTGCCCAAACAGCCCTGGGACGGCATGAGGTGGGGGGGCTGGTGACGCGAGAGGGTGGGACGTCCCTGCCCTCCCGGCAGCCGCGCGAGGCTCCACGGCCACACCTCCATGGTGGCAGGTGCTGCTGACTGTCCCCACGACCCGCTGTCCCCTCCTTCCTGTGGTCAGGCACCGCTCGCACTCTGAGCAGACCACCTGGCCACCCAGCCGGAGACCACGAGGTCCAGTTTCGCTTAGGAATACGTGTGGCCGTGGGGCTCAATTCTTGCCCAGAGAACGTGAGTAAGAGACGCAGGCCAAGTTCAGACCGCTTCCTTCAAAGGAAACCGCCTGTCCGTCCCCCTCTGTCCTTCTGCCAAAAGGCAGGAAAATCGGCCCAGCAGGCCACCCGACTTACAGTTGTCATTTGGGTGAAGCTGCTCCCCGGCGAGTGTGGCCGTGGGACCCTACACTCCGAATGTACCACGACCTTAGTCCTTGTGCCACTGGTGGCTCGGGTCCTTCCCAGGTCCTGGCTCTCACAAGTTCAATGCTGCTCTGGACATTGATTGACATCTCGTCTGTCTCTGGGTTCACCTACACATACTTCTGTTAGGTACGAACCTGGCAGTGGAAATGCTGGGTCACACGACTTGCTAATCTTCCAAGGTTAGCAGAAAACGCCAAATTGTTTCCCAAAGTGGTTATAGGGTTGTGCCAATTTCCACTTCCACCAGCCGTGCTTGAGAGCTCTGTCTGCCCCACATCCTCACCAACGAACACATGGTATTGTTGGTCTTCTTATTTTTAGCTATTCTGGTGGGTAGTGGTGGTATTTTGCTGTGGTTTGAATTTGCATTTCCTTGATTACTAATGAGGCGGAGTACCTTCGCGTGTTTGGGGAAACGGGTATCTTCCACGCACAGTGCCCAGCAGTCTTGAAGTCTTGGGCCCGTTTTGAGATGTAGTTCTTAATCTATCTGGGATATGAACCCTTAGTCAATTATATTTCAAGTCTCTTCTCCCACTGCCTTTTCACCGATTGTGACTTAATTTTTAATGCAGTCCTTTTTAACAGCTCGTGCAATGTCGTTAGGAAATCGGACCCTATCTGTTGTGAGACTCTGTTTCCTAGAAGTTTTAGCATTTTGCTTTTCATATTCAGACTTGCAATCCATCTGGAAATTGATATTTTCTGTGATACAAGGTAAGGGTCAAGTTTCCTTAGCCCTCTAGATACTCAGTGGCCCGCGCCTGATTTGTTGAGATCATCCTCTCCCCACGCTCTGCAATGCCTGGAGAAAAATAATACATCAAGTGTCCACAGATGATAATCTGTTTTTGGACTCTATTCTGCAGCTAAACTTGCTTTTCATAGTTCTGATAACCATCCTTCTTTCAAAGAGTCTTGGCTATTCTTGGCTTTTTCCATTTCCGCATACATTTAGAATTTATTTAAAAATTTTATTTTCTAAATCTTTGTTCCTGGTGTGTAGAGACTCAATGAACCTTTGTATATTACCCTTGTATTCAGTAACCTTGCTGGACTCGTGAATCATGCTAACGTTTCAGGCTCAGACCTTTTCTGCACGAGCTGCACGAACCATCCCAACACTTGCTTGAGGTCTTTCCCGATTACAACCTTTCCGTCTGCTTTTTGGATCTATCTCTGGCTATTTCACCGTTCCAATAGGAGGATGAAAATAAGTGGTGAATTGTGACTAACCTAGCCTCATTCTTAATGTCGAAGGGAAAAACTTCAGCATTTCTTCGTACAGTATTTGCTGTAGGAGTTTTTGTAGATAGTCTCAATCATAGTATCTCCATTTGCTGTTTTTTTTTTTTATTAATATCATGATTAGTTGTTGAATTTTTACTGACTTACTTTTTCTGCATGAATTGATGGTGGTTTTAATCCGTTTATATAGTGACGTTTATTGACATTTAAAAAAATGTTACACCAATCTTGCATCCCTAAAATACAGTTTGTTACTAGTATGATTAGGCTTTCTGGGTCCATGCTCATGCCTAAGATAGGACTTCACTTTTTTCTTCTGATAATTTTTTTCAGGTGTTGATATCAAGGTTATGCTGCCCTCACAAAGTGAATTGTGAAGTGTTCCCTCTTTTTTCTGGAAGAGTCTGTGTGTGATTAGCAGTGTCTCTTCCTAAAATGCTAGTAGAATTGTTGTTGAAGCTATCTGAGCCTGGAGTTTTCTCTGTGGAAGTTTTAAAGATTAAATATTTAAAATATTTTAAGACCTGTTTCATTGTTTTGCTTTTCTAAAAAAAGGAATTTGTTCATGTTGTCTATAAGTCCAAATTTATTAGGATAAAATAAAGTAGGATAAAATAAAAAAATCAGAATAAAATAAAAAGTATTAGGATAACATATCCTTCTATGGACTTTTAATGTCGATAAGATCTATGGTGACACTGTTTTATCAATTAATGTATTTTTTTAAGAAGCAATTTTTGGCTTTATCTTTCCTGTATGTTTCTTTAATTTTTAAGATTATTATAGTTGTTTCCTGTTTAATTATGTTCCGCTCTTCTGTTTATTAGTTTTTCCCTTTAATTGTGCATTTAAGTTATGTTACTTCTACTTAAGGATGTTTAGGTGATTGATTTTCTGCCTTCTTTTCTCACAGGTGCATTTAAGGTAGTAAATATCCAACGAAGTAACTTTAACTGCAGTTCACAAACTTCGTATATAGTATTTTTTTTTTTAAGATTTATTTATTTGAGAGAGAGGGAGAGCAAGTGCACGCATGAGTAGGGGAGGGGCAGGAGAAGGAGAGAGAATCTCAAGCAGACTCCAGGTTGAGTGCAGACCCTGATGCGGGGCTCGATCCCATAACCCCAAGATCATGACCTGAGCTGAAATCAAGAGTTGGACGCTTAACAGAGACTGAGACACCCAGGCGCCCTCTCTCTGTTAGTATTTTCATTAACATTCACTTAAAAACACTTTTTCATTTCTTGGTTCTGACCCTTAGGTATTTGAGAAATACACTGGTTAGTTTCTAAAATTGTGGGAACTTTCTAGTTATTTGATCTAGTTATTTAACTGTTCAAGGGTCAGAATATACTTTGTAGGAATTTAATCCTGTGAAATTTGTTGGTATTTGTCCTATACAGCAAAATGACAGATTGGGTAAGTGGTTCCACATATATTTTGAAAATACGTGTACTCTGCAGGTGTTGTGTGTGATGTTTTATGGAAACCAAATAGGGTCGACCCTACTAATTGCATTGATCGAAACTTAATATTCTTACGGATTTTTTCTGTCTGCTTATTTTATCATCCATTAAGAGAGGACAGACCACTGCAAGCTGGCCCTATGACAACTCCAACCCCTTCTGCAGACTGGGGCAAAAATATCCACAAGCGGTCGTCACTAGACACTGGCTGGGAGCAGGTTACGGCCACTGCGAAGCGGGGGGGGGGGGGGGGGAGAGACAGGGAGAGAGGAAGAAAGAGAGACGGATGCGATCACCACTTAGTTGACTGAAGGAAAGAATCACCCATCTAAGCACAGTGGTGTTCTCGTTAACTTTCTTTTACTACTGCCTTCTTGGTAGTAGCTTAAGGTTTTTTCTTCAAGCTTAAGGTTTAGTTTTGACTTTCAAGTGTTGTTCCCAAGAGGTAAAACACCCATTCTCTTTCTTCTTAGTCTGTACATGTGGACATTAGACCTTGTCACTGTATCCCCTATGTCTCTTACCCCATCTTCTGTATTTTCCATCATTTTGTCTCTTAGTGGTTCATTCTGGGTATTTTCAACTGGCCGCTCTTCCACGTACAAGTTCTCTCTTTTGTGGCTAAGACCAACTACTGATTCCTCAACTTTGGTTATATTTTCTCTGGTCCATGAATTTTCATAGGTCCCTTTCATACGGTGTCCTGTCTTTTGCTGACATGTTTGATGTCAATCTTCAATCTTCTCTTTTGTGTCTTTAAACACTGAGCAAGGTTGTTTTAAATTTGTTTGATGACTCCGTTATCTGGAGCCCTTCTGTGTTCATTTCTATTAGTTATGCTTTCTCTTAATTTTTATATCATGTTGTCTTGTCATCTCGTATTATTTTTGATTGAGTGCCAGAGAACATATATGGAAAATTATACCAATAATTTGAGAACAAAGGTGGTATCTCTTTCGAGAGAGGATTTTTGCCAGGTACCTGTGACAGCAGTAATCCAGGCTGTCTGAAGGCGCAGCATACCAGGTTACTGAGATTCAATTTCTGGCGCTGAAAATATTTGAAACCGAGAGCAGTCCCTGGATGATTTCTGGTTCACCATCACTTTCCCGATATAGCCCTTTGGGGTCCCGACCTAAAGAAGCAGAGGTTCACCAGGCAATATCCCCATCACCTCGGCTCCTAAAGGCTGCAAGAAACACCAGTCACTCAGCCTCTTTGTTTTTCTCTCTGAAAGGACAAAACCTCTAGAGGAAAAAGCAGCCCAAACACCAGGCTCATCTCCTAGCCTCTGTCTATTCCTGGGTCCCGGCCCTGTAATTTTTCACTGTGTCTTGTTAGCTCCTTGGTACCTTCAAATAGTAGTTTAAAAATATTTTGGCCTGCTTTTTCGTCGTCTTCAGGGAGGTTGGTCAGAACCATCATGGATTTTGAAGTGCCCTCTCTTTCCTAACAGAATTTTCTAAGAAAATCTCCTCTAGCCCCCCAACCTTCCTTCCTTCCTTGATCTCCCATAGTGTACACCCTAAAATACAAATGAAGCTCTATGCGCCGTGATGTGCACAGCAGCATTTATAATGAGAAACAGAATACGAAATGCCAGTTATAAGAGAATGGTTGAGTCCACGATGGGATAGTTTGATGATGCAGCCAGTGAAACTCTTTTCAGGAGGAGTTTTTAGCGTATAGAAATATCTTAAGCTATCATGTTAAGCGTAGGCTTATACGTAGGCTTACAATGTGGGCTACCGGTTGTAGGAGGTCCTCTTCTCTACACGCTCCTGCATGAGACAATCTCCTTTATCTCCACGGCTACAAACATCATCTACGTGACTCCGAACATATATTCCCAGTACTGACCTGTCTTCTGGGCTCCAGACTTGTCTGCCCAATTACTTTTCAAAGTCATCTCCACTGGGAGGTCGTAAAAGCACCTCGAACTTAATTTGCCCCGAAGAGAATCTCTATTCTCTCTGCTCCTTCATATCAGACTTTTCCACTTTGGGGAACATACAATCATCTACGCAGTTGCTCAGCAAAATTTTAAGAATTATTTTTGTTCACTTCATCGAGCCCATCCTCAACAAGCCATCAGCAAGTCCTATGAACTCCAACACATACGTGGCACGTAAACCTGTCTCCCCACAGCCACTGACCCCCGCGTGTCTAAATCACCATCATCAGGAGCTCTAGAAATTTTGGCTCTGCTTCTGTTCTTTTTCCACTGTAATTCATCTGCCACAGAGCAGGAGTCGTCACTGAAAAACGCAAAGTGGATCTTCTCATTCCTATTCCGAGTGCCACTTAGTACCTTCCCAACGCATTTCAGTTAAGATTCAAATGCCCCCAGGGCCCCCAAGACCCTGCGTGACCGGACTCCTGCTTACCGCCCCCACCCCCCGACCAAGTCTCCCTCATGCCACATGTCCCTGCTCACCAGGCACTGGCCCCACTGGCCCGGCCACCCTCCTGGCCGCGGGCCACGTGAAGCTCGCCACCTCGGGGCTTTTGCGCTTGGTGCTGTCCCAGTGTGAGCGCTCTGCCCCAGCTCTCCGCACAGGTCAGACGCGACCGTCTCAGAAAGGACACCCCACTTACCATCCGTATCGTCACTGTGTTTCCTTCACGGCCTTCACCACAGTATGGGATGCCCTGCTTCTTATCTACCTGTTTACTTGTTAATTTCCGGTCATCCTCATTAGGACAGAAGCTTCGAGAGAGCACAGGCTGTGTGCTGGGCCCCCAGTGCCTGCCTGGGACACTGCCTGGGGAGACGCAGGCCCTGGGCAGTTAAGCAACTTGCTCAAGACCACACCGCTGGCGGTATGTGGAGCTGAGGTTTAAACTCGGGTTTTTCTAACTGCAAAGCTCACGTTCTTCCCAGGGAGCTTCCCTCGCTCTACGTCCTGAGCCACAGTCCAGGCATTTCTGCTAGATTTACTTTCCATGCTTCTGGGAAAGAAGCCATATTTTCCTCCTCACTCATACCCTCCTAATTAACCACAGCAATTAATCATCACGCATTTACTGCTGTGTGGCCCTGGGCATAACCCTGCAACTCAACTTCCTCATCCATGAAATGGGATCAATCCTAAAATATACCATATCATTGCACTGAACACTAAATGATTACTATTTTCCAAGGGCTGAGAACACTGCCCGGTACACAGAAGGCATGACACAAGTATTTGCTCAAGAAATAAACGACATCTGTGTGTCCGGCACTGTGGAGACGGGGGCAGTGGGAGACAAGGTGAAGTTTCCATGTGCTTCCATCAGATATACTCACATTGAGGGTGTGAAGGGCCTGAAGACACAGGTCAAGCAAGAAGAGTAGCGGGCAGTAAGGAGTGCTTACCACTGTCGGCGCGTTCACCAATTTTTACCCTCAGACACTCCTATGGGTCGGTGGTACCACGAGCGCCATTTATTGGTTGAGCAAATGGAGACGCAGAGCTTACGGAGTCTGCCCAGAGTTGATATATATCTGCCCACGGGTGAGAGACGGGGACCCACAACCCACGCACTCACTTGTGTTTATGCCTTTCGACCACCGTGCCTTACATGGCGGCGGCAAAAATCTCACCTGTGCTATAAAACATCACATAAGCACTCACTGAACAGACGTAAAATGAGCAGGACACACTGCATAAAGGAAGAACGCACATTATGCTGTTGAAACAAAAAGAAACATTCAATGTAATGTTTCTAATTGAAGGTTTCAATTGGAGCAACAATGAACGATGATCAAAACCTTCAAAAAGTCATTTCCGCTGATTAACTGGATGTGTTGAGGAAAGTCCGAGGAGTGAGAGACACCATCACCACTACATGCACAGAAAAAAACTTACCTTTAAAATTCACGTGGGTTATAGATTAAATTAAATTCGTATTTAAATTTATAAATTAAATTAAATTCGTATTGTAAAGTATCACCTAAACACAATTTGATGTAAAAAAATTCCAAGTAAGTATATAAAACTTTGTAGGGAGGAGAAAGATAGATATTATAGCATACAAACGCAAGGGGAAAAAATGGGAATTTTGAAAACAAGGTTTTTAATTGATTTCTCATATTTAGGCCACTGTGGCTAGAATTATCAGGACCGCGGACAGCACCAAAGGTGCCCTTTCTGCGCCCACCCCCACCTTCCAAAGGACTGAGTTTGTTTTAGACTTTGAATATTGGGGTTCCTCCTCAACTTCTCCACATTTTACAATTCTATCTCAATTTTTAGTGACTCTCATGTAAAAACTGCCTCCTATTGCAGAACTTACTGATGATGGAAGACGTATTTTAAAGTCCTCCTCCTGCAGAGACTGGCATTTCTATTAACAATGTCTTTGTTTATTCATTCGAGGATGGAAATGAAAGGAGAGTGATAACATTCCAATAACATTTAAATCCCAGATGTTGGTAAAAGAACAGGATATTGATGCCTTCAGTAGATAATGGGCACTATATATATATATATATATATATATATATATATATACACACACACACAATATATATATATATGTACATATATATAAACATGTTACATTTTATTTAAAATGTACTACTTGTAGCCCAAATAACCACAATCACTTCTCCATATCCAATTTTGCAAAATAGGCATCCTTTAGTAGTTTCCAAGCTCTGTGGCTAGATTCAAAAGTTACTGAACAAAACCGTACTCAATATTAGCTTCTCAAAAAACCTCACAAACAACCCTATGAAGTATATTCATGGGGACATACACATATACATATAAAATACAGACAAATTATAATAGCATATTACGAAAATGGTGAAAATAAGTACTTTCGAAATATTAACATCCATTGTTCATGCATTAAACAAAACCATTCTGCAAATGGTTTTGGACTCGGTATCAAGCAGAAAAGCCTTCCCTCATTTCCTTTGATAATGAAACAAGCTAAAAAATTGAACAGCTTTGTTAGTTTGCTCTTGGACGCAATAATATGGTCACAGAACCTGCTGTGACCATTCTTTCCCTTACAAATGCTGTTAGGCTGGCCTGCCTTCCTTTCTTCTTCTTCTAAAGGACTGATGGAGCTGGCGATGTAATCCTCTGCAGCAGGCATGGAAGACGAGGCTCTCAGAATGGCCAGGCCCCGGGCAGAGGACAGGGAAGCTGCCGGCCGGTCGTGCTGGAGGCTCAGCAAGCCAGGGCATCCAAGCGGCCACAATGCAGCCGTCAGCATGTTTTCACTGTGCAAGCCCCACATTTCCCAGTTAGAAAACACACAAGCATCACTCCTTTCTGTGTTCCCACACAAGGCTCCCTTTTGTTTATTTGTGTTTGTTATTATATGGCTTATACCGACATGTTTGTTTGATTCCACTGGTGTGCATACATCCATTGAGAGGCGAAGAAAAAGAAGTGTCTATTGCAAACTTGTTAAAAGGAAAAAGGGACTCCCACTGTTTTTTTTTTTTTCCCTTTGGCGGGCCCTCTATTTAGAGGACAGGATGTTAACTCTTTGTGTCCCAGAAAAGAATGACTGCTTTGTGCGCTTTAAATTTTGCAAAGGCTTCTTTACTGATGGAATGTCATAAATGAGAGGGGGAAAAATGTTATTCACGGATGACCACAGTTCTAGAAGCTGACGTTTCTTCAGAAATACTATGTTAGGAAGGGGGACCACTTATTTCATTCTGATTCTGAACATACTTAAGCTGTTTTTACAAAAGCAATTTAAAGTATGGCTACAAAAAAACTTAGAAGCACTTTACTCCGGAACAATTAGTATTTCGGGAACACTTCTGGTGGAATCTTTGTTGTTTTATTTTGGAAGATTCAACAGGAACTGTGCAAAATCTCTAGATAGCTTATAGTACGGGCTGTTCAGGAATGTTCATGTACGATCTCCCTCCTAGAGCTTTTGTTGGTTAGTTACATCAATGATCTGAAATTCCAGTGCTCATTTATTCCAGCTCCAGCTCTGAGTTTATATATGTGGAGGGTAGGCGGGGGGGAGAAAGAGACAGAAATAGAAAGATATAGGTCAAATCTGCTCCCCCCCCCCAAAGCTGCCAGAAAGGGGAGCCGTGGCCGGACCTGGAGTGGCGTGCTTTAGGGGACCGTGCCTTTGAAAGTGAATGAGACAGGGACTCTCTTTAATCCTGTGGTCCTGTGCACAGAGCCCCCTTCACAGAGGCAGGTATCCCCCTGGGAGCACAATGGTCTGGGAGGTGATTTGGAAAGAGAAGAGTTAATGGCCCGCACGCTCTCCCCACTCACTCCCTGCAACGTTCCAAAGGGCCGGGCTCAGTGACAAGCACAGCCCAGTCCCTAAAATGAAGAGAGCTTCTCTATTCTTCAGCATCTCTCGACTTAATTAGCTGGAAATGAGTCTTGTCAATGTTTTGGAAAGGCAGAAAGGGTGAAAAGAGATTGCTAGAATTAATCACAGTGAGAAACTACTTCAACTGCCTGCCAGAGTGCAGAAAACCCAACAAGCGGAGAAGAAAAGGAACCGGGCTGATTCGCCATCTGAAGAAACAAATGGAATCCGATCAAACGCTCCAGTCTCTGCCAATAAGGGATGCACTCTTGAGGAGAAGAATTTATTATCTGCTGCCACAGTGAGTACAATATATTACTGAAATGCACACTGTATCCACGGGGACAAAGGCAAACCAGACAGTTTCAAAAGCAAAGAAACAAGAGAATACTCAGGTACTTTCACTGTCGAGCTTATCCACATTAAACTCTATTATCTAAAGGATTCACGTGTTCCTGAATTTGGACTTAATAAATCTTCAAACACTTGCGATTTCACATACTGCAGAGGACGAAAAATCCAGGAAACAGATTCCAAAAATTCAGGTGTTTCGATGGAGAGCTCATTCACTAAGAAGAAAAAAGAAACAAAATGGCAGACACGACAGATGTATTTTTAAGAGTCATCCAAGGGAAAAAACAAAACACAGCGAATTTTGGCCAAGAGCTGAGAGAGAAACCTGAAACAACTCCCTATTATATGGGGACTTTCCTGTTCTTTTCGGAGTAGCCATTTCTCCACTAGAAAATCTAGAAACTTCGACCATGTAAAAATTCTGATATATTTATATTTCCCCCCTAAAATGAGTTTGAACTTTTCAGACAATGGCAGTATAAAGTCTGAACAACAACAAAAAAACAAACCCAAATTATTGGCAACTAAATTCCGGGCTTTCTTGGCCATTTGAGAAAGCCAAGTGCTCCCCGGCCACGTTCTCGGGAAGGAACCCCGCCAGGGGCCGAGGGGAGGGGACGGGGCGCTGGGACCCACAGGGGGCGGCGGCTCGGCCGGGCACACTCACCAGCGGTGCTGGGTCACTAGTAGGCTTCAGAATCAGCTTGTCGCCCCTCTTCTCCACCTCGAAGCCCATCTTTTTCAGCAGGGACGCGTCCGCCAGCCCCTGCTCCTCCATTTTGGCAATGAGATCTTGGTTCTGACTGTTGTCCTCGGTGAGGTTGCGGATGGCGTACACCACCCACTGGGTCAGGACTGCGGGCGAGTGAAGGAATCTGCCAACACGCTTCCCCGCGTCCCAAGTTCACGTGCGCGTTACGGGAAAGGGAGGGCAGGAGCACGGCCTCGGCGACCGAGCTCTCGCGGAGCGCGTGCTACGAACGTGCCGCCCGGGAGGGAAGTTGCGGAAGGGCGGGAACACGTGCACGGCACATGGACGTCCCACGTGCGTGTATGCGTGTGACGGCGAGCACGGGTGGGACCTAATCGAGACCTGATGAGTGAACCAGCCGGGAAGCAGCACCTGAACTCCGCGATCGCGGAGCCACCAGGGAAAGAAGAAGAGCGTGACAGCGTTAGTCACAAAGATGCCAAGTGAGAAGCAGACAGGGGACTCCTGTTTAAAGCCACTCCGTTAGAAATAAGAACTGTTTCCTAGGAGTCGGCATGGAATTCCCCTCATTCGGCCGCATTTTAAAGACGGAGCTAGAAAGCCTTTGAAGGATCTGCCGTGCTTCGTTGGAATATTTGTGCTCTCGAGAAAGCACCTCGTCCTCTGGCCTGGCTACACCCAGCCCTCGCTGTGTGTCCCGGGCAGCATCGCTCACAGCAGACGGAAGACAGGATCGCTGTGTTATTTACCGAGGTCTTTTATTTAGCGACCAAGAACCGTGTAAATCTCAGGAAAGCATTACATCGCTGCTCTATGCTGTTCTAGAAAAGACTGCAGAGAAACTGGGTACCAGCCCAGGGATCCAGGGATGCACAAGCGATGCCCAGAACAGTGGGCCCGGCATCCTCTGTTGGTCCGGAGGGAATGACAAAACACCTCGGGGAGTAAACACTCTCTCCGAGAAAGCAAGGCCTCCCTGCCCACGATCGCATGGAGTTGGCAAGAAAAACAGGCCCTGCTTTCCATGATCCCTGTCCTTCCGCCATTTACCCGTCATCCTTCGATGATAAAGCCCAGGACCTTTACGAGGGCTGTATTTCCTTTCTGGAGATAGAACTCGTACAAATACTCAAATGCACAAAGCCTGACTGTAACGTTCTCCCCCTTTTCCACAATCACCGGACCCCTACTCTACGCCAGCATAGCGAATAAAAGGGAGGATCGTGGACGACAAAAACTTCTACCATGTTAGTGAATTTCTGAGGCATGAATCGTCGCTGCGAGTAATTTCTCATCCAGGATGACATCACTCCACAAGTTCATTTCCTCCCTTTTTGTACGGAAAGGGGGAGGCAGGGTCAGGAGATCTGACTGAAGGAGCCAACAGCTGAAGGGTAAATTTAGGCAAGAAAAGATAGAAGACTGAAGAATTTCAGCTCACGTGTCGAATTCCTGAATGCTAACGACAGGAAGCAAAGCACTTCTTTCTAAAGCTTCCTGGTAATTCACTGAAATGTGACTGAAAGCAGGAAACCCGAAACTCCCCTGTATGCCCCCAGAGCTCCTGGAAACGGGAGGGGGGCCGGCTCGGTGGTGGAGGAGCCCAGCGGCGCCCTTCATGCTGCCAGACGAGAAGCAGGGCGTCCCTGGAGGACGAACCACCGTCCAGAGCGGCCGTGGTCAAACTGTTCCAGGGCACACAAGACCCCGCCCGAGGGCCGCCGCGTCCCTCTCCCGCCGGCACCCTTGACACGAAGCGGGCTGCGAGCCAGGACCGCGTCTGTCCGCCTAGACATCCCGCGAGGTGCTCCCGAGCAGGTGCGAGGTCTCGGGCACGGCGCCGGGCGAGGTCTGCGGGACGTCGGGTCCCGGGAGCGCCATCTCCCAACTAGGCACGTGGGTGGGGCCGCGGGGACCCTGCGGGGACCGCACAAACTCTGCTTTTCCCTCTCTTTCTCGGGGTGGTTTCCTGACTCGGGGCTTTGCGGGCCGGAGGGAGGAGAGGACAGTAAGCCCGTACACATGCTGCCCAGGCAAGAAAGCTGCGCGCGCTGTGTCAGCAACGGGTCCGGGACAAGAGCCCCAGGAGAACTCCCACCACGTGCGCAGACGAGAGGGCAGATCTCAGTCACGCTCATGGCGCCAAGGCAACCGACGCATTTTGTGAAAATCCTGCCCCCGTAGCTTCGTAGCACTTCACCCCCAAAGCGCTTGGAAGCTCAATACCGACATGCCGCCCCGTCTACCTCCAGGGAGAGAGGAGCGCAGAGGAGAACGGGAGCGGCGAAGACGCCGGCAAGGGCGCTGCTCCCAGCGGGGCCGGCACCGCGCCAGGAACAAGGCCAACAGCCGTGAACTTCTCGAGGGCCGGATTCCCGGCACAGCCACCAAGGGGACAGCCTAACAGAAGCGGCATTTTTGTCTTTTTTTTCCAAAATCGGCGTTCCCAGGGCCAGAGGATGGGAGCGGCGAGAGAGGAGGGGCTGGGGGCAGCACGGCCACACACCGGAGCCCGCTCCTAGGCACACCTTGAACGTGAGAAATAACCGGAGGGCGAAACCGCCCCCTCTGCGCTTAGATGCACGCTTCCCATTCCTATATAAGGAGAATGGTACTTCTTCTTTCAAAGAGGAGGATTTCGTGGAGTCACAACACGGCGTCTCGCCACACGCTCTTCCTGGGCAAAGAGGAAAGGCGCCCTCTGCCCCTCGACCCCCAGCGAGCTCCCACACTCCGGGGCTGTGTCGTCTGGCTACAGATTAAGTGCCACACAGACGTGCTCGACTGTGTCCCTATTTCCAGGGAGGACATTTCAGCCCTACTGTCTGGGCTCTCTGACTTAATAATAATTAAAAAACCAAATTTAGTGCTTGTTTCTTTCATAAAATTCGGTCTGAAAAGAGAAACACTGAAACACAGACCTTAGAAGCGGGCTCTCACGCACGAGCCCAGCTCATGAATATGCATGGCCGTCCTTGTTAGCGCCCCTGAAAGCCCAGAGCCCCGGGCAGCCCCCAGTGTCACTAGGGAGATTAAAGCGAGTCCCAGTTAATATTCACATTGCCCTCTTGTTCCCTCTCTGAAGAGACAGACGGAAAGAAAGAGTGGGGGAGAAAATTAAACATCTTCTAAAGTCTAATCCTACCAACACGTGAAGTGCTTTATTGTGCGCTTAGCTTGAGAGAGACGGCTTCTAAAGTTTCCATAGCTACTACAAACACAAGGCGTGAGCCTGGGAGCCACAGAACTACCTAGAAAGGGCCCTGCCAGCAGCGACCTCGAGCGAGGACGCCACAGGCCTGGCCGGCCCTCCGCGGAGCGCTCCGGCGTCTGCAAACAGGCACAAAGAGGACGATGGCGACTGAACAGCTCAGAACTGCTGAGCTTGGGAAGGTGAAGGTCACTCTCACGCCCGGAGCCACGGCCCCAGCGCCGAACCTTGTGGCCTGGCCCGAGTGAGGTGATGAGGTTTTCATGGGCCATAAAAATAGGGGCCAGCAGACGACACGATCTAGGAAAAAATATCTCACAACAAAGCTATTACTAGCTAGCACATGTGTGTGTCAAATTCACTTTATAGATTTATTAGAGAGAGAGAGAGAGAGAGCAAGCACGCGCAGGAGCCAGGGAGGGGGGAAGGGCAGAGAGAGAGAGGGGAAGCAGGCTCCCCGCTGAGCAGGGAGCCCGATGCGGGGCTCGATCCCAGGACCCTGAGATCCTGACCTGAGCCGAAGGCAGAGGCTTAACCCACTGAGCCACCCAGGCGCCCCCCAAATTCGCTTTAAAGTCAGGTGAGTGAAAACACTAAAGCTGGGACTGCCCGACGAGGAAAACTCCATCTAAGGAAGGCAGTACCTTTCAGTGACCATGACCAGTGGCACTTACAAAGTCCTGTGCTGTACGGGAACGCAGGGCCCAGGGTGGGGGACGGGGACTCCGTTCTGGTCACTGCTCTCGCTCTCTAGCTGGAACACTGCTGAGAACAGGGGTGGGCAAATTAGGGCCTGTGTTTTTGTATCTTTAAATGCTTGGGAAAAATAATCAAGACAACTACTGGGGTGTGACATGAGAAAATTATTTGAAATTCAAACTGCAGTATCCATAATAAATAAAGTTTTATTGGTACACAGCCATGCCCGTGCATTCAGGTACCAACTATGGCTGCCTTCTTGCTCCAACGGCTGAGCTCTGGAGCTGTGGCAGAGACAGGACGGCCGGCAAAACTCAAAATACCTCTGAAAAGGTTGGCCCATCTCTGGGCTAGAACACGGACGGCATCAGTAAGTATTTGTTGAATTTTATAAATGAGCTTTTAAAAGTACCGGCATTGAAAGACTTACATTATTTAAATTAAAACAATTTAAATATATTAAAAGATTTTGCTGATGTGTATGTATACATACGATATGTGCCATATCTATATATAATGCTTTATATACTACATATCCATAAGTGTAAAATATATATAGCTATATTTAATATAATCTATACTATGCATATATCCAATAGATGTACTATATTTTAGTATCTACATTCAATTTTTGCTTCCAGGATATAGTCTTCAAAATTATTTGTGGACCACAAACCCATTTACGGCAAATAATTTATGGAGTGCCTAATAAAGTATACTGTTTACTAGGGCAGAGAGTATGAAAAATTCTTTTACGAGGTTGGTCTGAGAAGACAATGTTCAGTGAGGCAAGCCTACTTTAAGCAGGCTTTCACAAAAACCAATAATAATCTTTGCTAAAGATGAGGATGGTTTTAAGTAACCTCCGTATCTAAACTAGTATCTTCACAGAATTGGTAAAATTGCAGAATTTTTCAGAGTGTGAGAAAGGACTTTAGTTGAAAACGGCTCGGGAAATGCTTTACGTTGCTAAAAACCAAAATACTTCTAAATATGCCAAGTCTGCCAGCCAAAGAACAAGCACGGGACGTGGCATCGAAAGTCTGACTTCTCTTCCTGGTGCATGACCTACTTCCACCTTCCTCCTAGCCGCTCAAGTCCGAGAAGCCGCCCCCGAGTCCTAACCAACCTCAGCCCTGCTCTCCAAGTCTTCGCTTTCTGAAGGAAAACATGGCACTTCCCAAACTGCTGCCCAGGGACCCCTGGGCTCCCCTGAGCCTTCTCCTGGAGGCGGAGGAGCTTGTGCAAACCACGGAGGCCTTCCAGGTGGAGGTGGTGAAGGAGGAAGAGCTCAAACAACTCAGGGGCGTTGGGAGGGTAAGGAGGTACTGAGCTGCGGACGCAGGAGGGATGGCAGCTTAGCTGTGACCCTGAGCAGGGGAGGCAGTGGGGCAGGAGAGGTCCTTGGGGAGGGACAGACCTGGAAAACACCGCTGCCCTTCCTCCCCAAAGCAGCCCACGCTTCTCCTGCACAGGCTGCCTCTACCTCCAAATGCCGACATACTTCCCCTCACTCCCGCCTCCGTCTACCGTCTACCGTCAGTATCTTCTGCTCTTCATTCTCATTACGTCACGTCACTCGGCTAACTGCACTCTCTCCTCCATCAGCAAATTAAAGCAGGAGTCTTTCTTGTGCGGATTCTACCCGGAGGGTCTCCCTGCTGGAAACCGGCGTGTGCCCAGTAATCACATTACCACCCGTTTGGCTCCCTCTTCCTTCTCCGAATCATTGGTCTATCTGGCTTCTAATTTCCCTCCGCACTTTTGTATTTTAATATGACGGAACATCTGTGGTTCCCATGTCTCAGCGTTGTGCCGATTCGTGCGGCCCTGGGCCCCGCCGTGTGTCGTGTCTTAACGGCATTTACACACGGATGGATGCGTCCTCTCTCATTTGCCAATTACCGGCTAATTGTGAATCCCGAGAGTGGTAAAAACAATAATGCTAACAGAAGAGGCGGGGGACAAATGACTGCCGGGTGTGTCCCCACGTGAAGAACATAAGATAATATTGTGGGTTGTATGTGCTCGGAGAAGGAGCAGTTCGTCTTCTCGGAGGGAAAAGTCATCCCGAAATGCCATCTCTGAAAGCAGAGGCTGTCTGCCGGCCTCTAGATCGCTGGGGAACTGGGACATCAAAGGAAGTGCCACAAGGCTCAGGAAAGCAAACTGCCTGATTCTGACAATTCTGTGTCCGTGCAAGAGCCAACCAAAGACACCCTCTCTCTGGGCCTAGCCCAAATCAGCACTCTCTCAGTGACTCTGAAACAAAGGGCGCGTTCTCCGTCCTTGGTACGCACAACTTACTTTCCGTAAGTGGAGCTTTTCCGGGGGCGATCCGACGGTGGCCACGTCACGGGCCTCCTCCCCTCTCCCCGGCCCGGACCGTGTCTCCACCCTACACGGCCCCGTGTCCTCAGCAGCAGCACGCTCTGGGCCCTTTACAAATCCCAGATGTGGAAAGCCCCAGCATCTGAGACGAGCAAAGGAGAAGATGTCGCTGTCCCCGCGAGCAGCCGGCCTGTGCGTCTGGCAGGGGAGTGATGGGAAGACGACACCCTGCCCTCCGTCACCACACACGCTCCCCACTCCAAAAGCTTCTGTGGCCGAGCGAGGGCCACGCGGCAGGTACCCCACATCCAC
>CM052897.1:2634006-2702516 GCA_028534135.1 Potos flavus
AGTATGTTAAGGAGGAAGTGATTAATTCTTTTGAACTGAGTTTTAACACGACGAGAACAACAAAGTACCACTGATTCTGGCAGCATGGTGACGACTGGCGACGATAAGCAAATGAAGCTTATGAGACTCTTCCACCTACCAACACGCCCTTTTGAAGACCCACCGGAGTTTTTAAAGACACAAACCCTCAAGCACAAAAAAAATTTCAGATGCTAACAGGCAGACAGAAAAGAAGTAACAGACAAGGCCATGGCTTATGGCTCTGTAACTCAGCAAACCCAACAAAGTTGACTCTAAGCTGGCAATGAGAGAAACAAACATTCTGCCTGCAGAACCCCCAAAGCTCAGGTGTTGGTGCCCACATGTACCTCTTTAATGGAAGGTAAAGGTGAAAATGAAAACAGAAGGCCTGTTTGCAAAGTTAAAATGCAGGTGTACCCCTAGGTCCCCTTTCTCTACCTCAACAGAAGATTGGAAGATTCATTAATCAATGACAAGGATAAAACAGAGATACTCTGGCATGGAGGACACCAGATACCACACTGGAAATAATGGAATGAAGTGAAAGTATCACGTTAAAATGTAGAGATCCTGCAGCTCTCCCAATAAAATGGTGGTACCAGGCATACATTTTCAAACAAACTCAACTACTTCCTCACCAATGGCCTCACTTTAAAGGAAATTCTAAAGATTTCAGGCAGAAGGAAGATGATCCCAGCTGGACAAAAAGAGATACAAGGAGTGAAAGGCAGGGAAAGTAGTAAATATGTGGATATATCTAAATGAACACTGACATTATGGAGTTTGAAAACAGAATTAAAGTGTGTAACAACAGCAGCATGTAAGTTGGGGACCACTAAATGGTCCTGGGAAGGGGGTAAAGGTTTGAGAAACATCAGACAAACATTTCCTTAGTTAATGATGCTCGCTGTAATTTTCCCAGGTATTAACAGAACAGAAAAAAGAATAAAGAATGTTTAAACTAGAAAAAGATAAAAACTGAATTATACAAAATAATCTAAAAGACAGCAAAAAAGAAAAAGAAAATAGGAAGGACAAATAGAGAGGCTTCAATATAAATAGATCAGTAATTATATTAAATATAAACGGGCTAAATGCAACAGCTAAAAGGCAGAAGTTGTCAACCTAAAGAAAAAACCCAACTACATGCTGTTTACAAGAAGCAACTCTGATACAGATAAGTTGAAAATAAAGGGATTGAAAACGTTGTATCATGTAAATACCAACCAAGAGCTAGTTACAGGGGCTACATTAATATCAGGTAATAAGTATTTTTAAAGATAAAGAGGTTCAATTCATAATGACAGGAACATTTCTCAAGGCCTGTCATATACCTTTATCTAATAACATTGCCTCAAAACATATAATGGAAAAACTTATGTAACCAAGAGAGAAACAGACAAATCTACAACCACAGATTGATATTTTAAAACTCTCTGTAACTGATAAACCAAGGTGGACAAAAATATCAGTAAAAATACAAAAATTTCACAAACTTGACCTAATGTATGTGGATAAAATGCTGCTCCCCACTACTGGAGAAATGTGCTTTTCAAGCACACATAGGACAGTTGCAAAAAAAGGACCTTATATCGGGTCATAAGGCAAGTCTCAATAAATTTCATAGGACAGAAAAGTATGTGCTCTTTGATCATAAGACTTTATGCTAGAAATCAATCTCCAAACGAGAATTAGAAAATTTCTATTCCTATAGGTATTAAGAAATCTATTTCTACACAATTCAAAGGTCTAAAAAGAAACCATAATGGAAATAAGAAGACACTTTAAACGTATAGTAACAAAAATAACACACATCCAAATCTATGCAATGGAGCTATAAAATACATAGAAAAGGATAAAAGCTTAAAATGAAGAATCCTAATAAATGGACTGATATTCCATATTCATGGATTGGAAGACAGTATGGTTTAGACGTCAATTCTCACCAAACTGATTTTAGTCAATGCAGTTTCAATGAATAACTCAATATGCATGGATTTAAATCATTTTTGTTGGTTAAACTGGTTTCTGTTGGTTGATTTCACGTGTGTACAAACATGTATATGCATGTAAACACACAAGCATGAATGTGTGGAATTTGACAAGCTGATTCTACAACTTTTATGTGAAAGTACGAATGACCAAAAACAGCTACAACACTCTTAAAAAAGAGACAAGTTGGAAGGATTGACTCGACTAATATTGAGGCATGTTAGAAAGTGATATACTTAAAAGAATATAATATTGGTGTAAGGATAGACAAAGAGATCAATGGAGAAGAAAAAACAGAATCCAAATACAGAGCCGCACATATCTGGATACTTATGATAAAGATGGCACTACAGCTAACAGTCCATGTTCTTTTCAATAACTGGGCTGGGACTACTGTGTGTCCATATAGAAAAATATAAAAATAGACCCCTAATTAACACCATACACGAAAATCAACTCTAAGTCAATTACAGACCTAAATATAGAAGGTAAAACTATCCGGTGTTCAGAAGATAATATAGATTATCATCAAGACCTCATGGCTAGAAAATATTTCTTTAACAAGATACATACCCAAAGAACTAACCATCAAGGAAAAGTGATAAATTTGACTGAAAGTTAAGATCTTCTGTTAAGTAAAATAAACTATAAAGAGAATGACAAGATAAGCCACAGAATGGGAGAAAGAAAACATTAGCAAACATGTAGTTGACTAAGAACTTCTATTTAGAATATACAAAGATCTATGACAAATAAATTACAGAGAGAAAACCCAATGAAAGCATGGGCAAAAGGTTTGATTAAGCACGGTTTATGTATACACACACACACACATACACACACACACACACAAAATCCAAATGGCAAATAAACATGTTAGAAGATGCTCAGCCTTGTTAGTCACGCGGGCAGTAGTAAAAGTAGTCTTTCCTAAAAGTAAAGTAGTCTTTCCTATGGTGACATGAGAGAGGAGAGTGCAGGTGGGATACAAGAGTAAATCCTCACGAGTCATAATAAATAGATTTATCAGAATCTGATATATATACTGAGAAACAGCAAGCAGCAAAGCATGTTACTGAGACGTACAAAAGTAACTGCTAGAAAAGCGAGCTAAGAGTGAACTAAAAGTGTGGAGAGTGGAGCCAGAGACCTCATTCCCTCATTCAGTACCTTTTGGAATTTAAAAAAGATGTATTATTTTGATGAACAGAAAATATAAGAAAGGAAAAAAACCTAAGAACGGGTAGGGGAGAGTGCATGGGAGGCAAGGAGGCAAAGTCGGGGTAGTTAGAGAATTCTCCAGCAAATCTGCCTGTGAGCGAGAGCAGGGGAAGAGCATGAGGGTGCCCCAGTATGGTTTTATTCCATAATCTGTATCATGTCCCTTTCACTCTGGCTACTAGAGAGGCCAGGTTCTAATTTACGGCTCACATCTAAAGACTGATTCCCTAGGCTCTAGTGGTTCTTCATTTCCGACCACTCCAACCATCATTTTCCCTTTGCTCTGAGATTTTAGTACGTTATCTCATATCTTATTATGCATATTTTATAGGCCTTTCCAATGTGGTAGGCTTTAATAAATAAAACTCTGAAGAATTAATATGCATAATACTAAACTATGTAATATTTTAATTTTTCTTGACAATTTAAAGAATATTCTGGGGTCTTGCAATTCTTCATTAATTATTGCTGTAAAAGCTAGTTATCTATACAGATTATCCATATACATGCTGACTGATTTCTCTGCTACACGAACAGGTTACTGTGGTTTCCCTGGACAGGTTCTGTCCCCTCCCTGTGACTCACGAGGAGGCAGGACAGGCACACACCAAGCTTACGTTCTGGGTCAGATCTGTAGGACCAGTCACTGAGACTCTCTCGGTGGACATCCTCATCTACAAGATAGGGGTGACGATTACGACGGTACCTGCTTCGCAAAGCTGGCAGGATTGAATAAGGTGATGTGCAGAAACACACAGTAAGGATGCAGGGAATGTTTCTGGAAAGGAGGGAACGGACAGATCGATACCTCGCAAGGAGGTGGCCCAAGAGACTCTGTAAGCATGAGCCACGGGCGGCTGGTCTGTACGGCCACGACGTGCTCTGTGCGCGAGTCTGTCAGAGCCGAAG
The DNA here is from genome assembly GCA_028534135.1 of Potos flavus. NCBI lineage: Eukaryota > Metazoa > Chordata > Mammalia > Carnivora > Procyonidae > Potos > Potos flavus. The sequence continues at coordinate 2,638,150 of CM052897.1, forward strand.
ACCAGGGATCAAAACCTTCGTTCACTGGGAGGTCAATTCAGGGAATACGGAACTGCGCGTGAATTTCTTTTTTCACAGAATTCATCTTTTTCATAGGGAAGCGTACCAACTACAAATGCGCTCGAGCCTTCTTGTACTGTTTTCCTGTGAGCCAAAGCTTGCTTTCTTCTTTTTCCTTTTTCCTTCCTTTTTTTGGGAGCTAAAACAAATTTCAAAGCTCGGTGAGGCGCAGAGCCTGTCGTGCCTGATTATAATGCGACGCAGCGAGCCAACTCTGTTTTACCTCAAAGAAGAGTCTTCTGAGGCTGTTTGTCTTTTCCCGACTGAGCTTATAAACTGTTGTCCTCTCTAAAATCAGAGATTTTCTTCTATTGCTCATCATACAAATAATGGTATCTTTAGCGCAATAATGAGCACGTCTCCATCTCCGTACTTTAAATATGTGATTTTCATCAGCTCCTTTTCTCTTGACAGAAACCATGGTGGGGGTGTCTGTCAAGAGCCCCCGTCCCCCAATTTCTCAGTCCTAGGCTGGGCTGCTCGCTGTCTCTCGGGGGTTACACTCTCCACGTCCTTATTCGCCCCCCTCCCCAAATATGTGCAACTGACACAGGGACACACAGAGGCCAGGGTGAGGGACTGGACTGCGTCCCGCTGTCCTCAGGGGGGTCTGGAACTTACACAGAATACTTCTCCAACATGAACAGGGTGAGCCCTCATCACTGTTCTGTAGGTCAGTTTCCTACAGTGCCCCCGGGGTGATGGGGCACGGGATAAGCAGGTTCCCTAGACGCCCTCCAACAAGGGTGGTCACCCGGGCAGAGGCAAGAACCGGAGCGGCCAGCTTCAGTAACAGAGGATCACAGGACAGAACCTGCCCAAAAGGGGTACTTGGTGCCACTGAGATGTTTCCCCCCATTCCTGGGGCCTCCGGGTGCCCCTCATGTCTCTCTGTCACTAGACCATAGGGGAGATGGTTCTTCCCAAAGGACTGGATACTTACGACTGTCTAGATCAAAACAAAAACACAAACACAAAAACAACAACAACAAAAAAACCCCAAATTATTCACATTTACAAACACACACGGTTTGGAAAGGTGACATCGGCACCCTGCCGCACACACGGGGACCACGGCTGAGCGCTCTCTCCCCCCAAGAGTTTTAAAGCACGTGTCCCCCCCACCTTGAACATTCCAGCTCACGACCCCGCAGAGACTGCAAGAGTGATATTCCAGCACCCTAACTTTGAGAAGTGGTTGTTCTGAGGAACAAGCACCCAAGAAGGCCAGCAGCCGCACACCCCGTGGGCCCAGCCCCCGACTGGGGACAGATGCTCGAGCCTCCCGCACAAGGATACAGGGGTTACTGTCGTCGATGCTGCAGCTGTCCAGGATCAAGGGAATGCCGTCCAGCTCACTGACCTGCAGAGAAAGGAAAAGGCAAATTTATACACGGAGAAGGGCTTGGGTCATGTTGGAGATGACAGAGGACTCGTTCCTATTTCCTTACTCGTTGCTACAATGTAATAGCATTCTGTTATATTTCAAGCCTGCCCCTCAGCCACCGCCGTTCTAAACGTGACCTTGACAGCGAGGCAGGCAGACACAGGAGGTGTAGACCTTAGTGACCAGGCTGCCCTAAAGGATTCCGATGATGATAAGATGTCAGTTAACAGGTGTCCCTCCCCCTCCCCCTGCTACAGCCCAGTCTCCTGTACCTCCCACCACCCCAACCTCTAATGACTCAGCCCGACACCATGGTCACCGCCTCTCGGCCTTCCCATGTGTCCACGGTCTTCCTGCTTCCTACTTTACGCGGGCTGCGTATTTATCGTATCATTCCTGCTTTTATGACATGTTAGTGTTATTTTAGGTTTTTTGTGTTATTTGGTAGGATTTGGTAGGTTATTTTTGGGGAACTGAAAATGCTCAAAAATTTTTCCATGTAAATTAAGGGTAATTGTTTCTTTGCTTTCTGCCCTCTTGACTTATGAGGCTTCAGAGGAACACTCTACTTTTGGTTATCGGTGGAAACCTGTATCTGAAACATCTACGCCAACTCAGAAATATTTAAAAACAGACAGATAAACCAAAAGGGATACACTGTTTTTCTTTTCATCCTTCCTCAAAAATGCTGGGGCAACTGGATAGCCATATAAAAAAAGAATAAAGTGGATCTCTTCCCAATATTGTTCACCAGGATAAACTCCATATGGATCTGAGTTTATTATAGTTTAGTAGTACTAGTAAGTGGATTGTTTTTCTATGTCAAGATTAGGAAAAGCAGCAGTGCCTGGGGGGCTCAGTTGTTAAGCATCTGCCTTCGGCTCAGGTCATGATCCCGGGGTCCTGGGATCGAGCCCTGCATCGGGCTCCCTGCTAGGCTGGAAGCCTGCTTCTCCCTCTCCCACTCCGCCTGCTTGTGTTCCTCTCTCTCGCTGTGTCTCCTTCGTCAAAAAAATAAATAAAATCTTAAAAAAAAAAAAAAAAGGAGTAGGAAAAGCTTTTCAAACTATGATTCACCATCCCGAAGCAATAGGGACAAGGTTTTAAAAGTTGGACTACATTTTTTAAAAAGGCAAATAAAAACTGGGAAAATTATTTATAAGCTATCACAGGCAAAAGGTTAATATGTTAATATATAAAGAACTTGTAAAAATCGAGAAAAGACAAGCGGTCCAGTAGAAAACAATGGATCCAATACAGGAACAGAAATGGCACAGAAACAAAGAAATGCAGATGGGCCATGGGCATCAGAATATGTTCAACCTTGCAAACTGCTAGCGCGCCGAGACACCACTTCTCACCCAGCAGTGTGGCACAGGAGCGGGCGATGGGGCACCAGGCGTCCTCGCACACTGCCGGAGCGCGTGCTAAACGGCACCGCGCCTGCAGAGGGGCTGCGTGGGGTCAAGCAGATCCACAGCGGGTACTGCTCTCTGACCCATCATCCCCGCCCCAGGACGGTACCTCAAACAGCACGGTCCCACGAAGCTAGGCTGGCATGCGTGATTCACAGCAGCACACTTTTTCTATTTTTATAAGTTTGAGATTCAATTCACACACGATAACGCTCGCTCTTTTAAAGTGCACAAGTCAGTGGATTTTAGTTTATTCCCACAGCTGTGCGACCTTCACCACTACCTAGTTTTAGGACACTTTTATTATCCCCAGAAAGAAACCCCACACCCATCAGTCATTCCTCACTTCTTTCTCCATCCGTGCCTTGGCAACCACTGATCTTTCTGTCTATGGATTTGTCTATTCTGGATGTTTCGTATAAATGGGGCCATTCGGTATGGGGCCTCTTCTTTCAGTTAGCATAACCCTTTCAGGTTCTTCCACGCCAAAGCATGTACCAGCGCTTCATTCCTTTTTACGGCTAAATAATATTCCACAGTCTGGAGAGACCACATTTTATTTATTTATTTATCCGCTGACAGACATTTGAGTTGTTTCAACTTTTTGGCTATTATGGCAATGCTGCTGTGATCATCGTGTTCCTGTTTCTGAGTGCATTATTTATATTTAATTCTCCCTGCTGTATATCTGGAGGGGAAAATGCTTGGTCTTGGTAACTCTTGAGCATTCTGAGGAACCGCCGGAGTGTTTCTCAAAGCGCCGTGCCGTTTTCTATTCCACCCACAACGCACGAGGGTTCCAACTGCGCCACATCCTTCTCAGCACTTGTTTAATCATCCCGGTGGCTGTGAAGTGCTTTGTCATTGTGGTTTGGATCTGTGTTTCTCTGACAACTAATCATGTTGTATACAGTGCATTTTATAACAACAAAGACCCCAGAAACGACTCAAATGTTCACCAGTTCAGGCTCTGGTCGAATAAACTATGGCACAGATGCGAATGCCTTGTACGTAGCTGTGAAAGCAAGTGGAGAAGACCTAACACACTACTATGCAGGGATCGCCAGGACGTAAGGGTAAGTGAAAAACGCAGTGCACTGCGGGCTTGTCTGTGGACCTTTTGTGTCAACAGGAGAAACATACAAATTTTCTTTTATTTCCCAAAAAACACCATGAAAGGTTAAAATGGTTAAATATAATGGTTATCCATACGGGATGAAGAGAGAACGAGGTACAAGAAACAGGAACGGAGACAAGGCCTCTGTTAATGTACCCGCTTATGGAATTCCAACTTTGGAATCCTGAATGTATTTTATATAATTTTCTAAAATTAAATTTATAATGGATATTAACTAGACTTCTTGTGATTATTTCACAATATGCACAAATACTGAGTCACTATGTTGTATACCCAAATGTTGAATGTCTTATGTTATATGTCGATTGTGCCTCATAAAAAAGTTAAATTTACAAAGTTATTTTAATCTGATGATGCATAAAACAAAGAAAAACTATTTCACAGAACTGAAACAGTCCCTGGTGAGATGTGTATCCTAAACTCAGAAAAAAACCACACAGGAACCTTCAAACGGCATTCAGCTTCATTTATTCTGAATTGTGGTTTATATGTTTAGTTTAAAGCAAAGGATAATTAATGTTTTTAGGAACTAAGATTTTCAGGATAAAAAAGAAGTATCAAATCCAGAAGATAATCTTACACTCATAAATTAGAAACATTAGCAAGATTTCCTGATCTATTTTTCAATTTCTAAAAAATACTTATTTCCCAGCTGCTTACTGTAATGGCCTAGAAGCGAAGACAAGCATCCGTGAGCATTCCCCGTACTGGCTGAACTGCAGATCTTCCTCGACTTACCATGGGGTTATGCCCCGATGAACCCGTTACTACCCAACCTACTCAGTGTCACAGCTTAGCCCGGCTGACCTTAAGCATGCTTGGAACGCTCACGTTATCAGCCTACAGCGGGACAAAACCATCTGCCACAAAGCCGACTTGATAATAAAGTGTGAAATAGCTCATGCAATTTGCTGTACCGGGAGTGAGAAACAGAAAGGCTGAAGAGTACGGCCCGGCTGTCAGCGTACTAGCTGCTGCCGACCCTTCGGCGTGGCTGACGGGAAGCTGTGGCCGCTGGCCCGCATCGCGAGAGAGGAGCACACCGCTGATTGCTAGCCCGAGAAAGGATCCACACTCAAAATTCCAAGTGCAGTCTCTACTGAAAGAGTTATCACTTGCACACCATTGTCAGGTTGAAAATTCCAAAGTCGAGCCATTGTGAGCCGGAGACCATCTATAAATACACATCCCAGCGGAAGAAGGCAGCCCTCCTAGACCTGCTAGAAGGTAGCAGGGTCACTGCTACCGACCGTTGTCAGTTTCACAAAGGCAGAGAGGAAGAGAATAAATCTAATTTTTATACTTTTTTCTAGGCGCTGGACATAGGGTGAGAAGTGAATTTAATAGACATCTAGCACACACGGGGCGATAACAAACACTTTCATCATACTTCCTGTCATTCTGATGAAGCCAGGGTACGCATTATTGGCTCTACTTTACTGATAAAGGAAGCAGGGCTCCTGAGTTAAGTACCCTCCCCAGGATCACTTAACTAACAAGTGCTACTCAAAGTGGCCTGGAGACCACCGCAAGTCTGAAAATAGACCAGGAGAGCAAAAAGTCAGGAACTGTGCTAACGATTTAACTATGCAATGCTAATAACAACATCTAGGTTTGAATCTTCCAGGCCTTTTTGAAATTATTTTTCTAGTAATTCATTTGTATTATATTTTATAAACATCTTGGTCCAGGATGGTTTGGGGGAAAAGAGGGGAGGTTCTTCAGCATAGGTAGTGTGAGGAGCATTGAGGCTGAAGGTCAGAGCCCTAGAGAGAGGGGTCACGTACTTGGAAAACACAGAAGGAAATATTTTGGCCAAACCAGTAATGTCCCCAATGAGATTATATTCAAAGCTTCCTAATGCAACCCTCACACCGCAAGTCTCCTCCAATAACCCGCCACGCACCTACCAGCAGGACTGGGGTGCTAACAACGACGTCTCTGATGCCTCTGTCCTGGGGTGCAGAGGAGGGATCCAGAAAAGGAGCAAGGGCCTGGTGACTGGCAGAGTGATGAAGGAATACCAACAGACCCTCCAGCCCTTTGCAAATACGTGATCTTAAATCCTCCTGGAACATACCGGAATAGCTCAGTGTCTGACCATATAGCTCTGGGCTCACAAGGAGGGCCTCCCTGGAGAACGGACAGTTAGCTCGAGATGAGCATAAACATGCACTAAGTGGACAAATCAAGGGGGCCGTGGAGAATGTTTTGCAGGGAGAAAAGCAGGTGCAAAAGCTGGGAGATCCGGAGGACCAGGGAATGTTCCAGAAACTGGCCAGGCAGCATGGCATGAGGATGAAGAGTGAGGACCCAGGAGCCAGCAGCCTGGGGTCCGAGCCTGGTTCTGCAGCACTGTAGAGCTGTGTGACTTTGGGCAAGTCATTTAACCTCGGAGACGGCGCTTTTCTCACCCATATAATGGGAGGATGGGGCTCACTTCCAAGGGCGGTTGTGAGAAGGGGACTGACTGCTACAGAGGCTCGCACACGGCCGGTGCCCCACAATGGCGATGGCGGCCGCTAGTCACACTGTTAGCAGGGAGTTCAGGGGCTAGGACCGAGAGCGAGCTCCCGCGAGGATGAGCAGCAGGAGGAGAATGTCCACGCAGCTACGTTTACAATCCTACTTTGTACCTAATACAAGAAACTGTTCTGTGCACAAAACAGTAAATTGATTTTCAAAAATCTTTTTTTTGTGTGTGTGAGAAATAAAAGTATTCGGGATCTAATATTTGATGCAAAAAAGAAATCCCATTTTTGGGGGGGCGGTGGATAAGGAGAATTCTCAGGGGTGCTAAATGGGTAAGATTTCCTTTGAAGGAAATGAAATCACATGCTAAAATTTGAAATTTAGGCGGGCAGTGAGGGTGAATGAAAGAGCTCTTGGAAGATCATGGTTATACTAGGGTCGTGGCAGAATTGGGGGCACGCTTTCCCAGATAAATGTTTTTCATTCACCCTGCTCCATTATGAAATGGTACAAGATAAATTTTTTTTTAAAGATTTTATTTATTTATTTGACAGAGGGAGAGAGCACAAGCAGGAGAGGGAGAGGGAGCGGAAGCAGGCTCCCCACTAATCAGGGAGCACAATGCGGAACTCGATCCCAGGACCCCGGGATCATGACCTGAGCTGAAGGCAGACGCTTCACCGACAGAGCCCCCCAGGCGCCGCTATACAAGATAAATTTTTTTATAGATTCATTAAACGTTTATAACATAAATGATCTCCAGACAAGGATGATGGTGGCATTATGACAAATACACAATTATATACTCAAGAACGGACTCGGGTTCCGTCACTGGGATAAGGATGCGCAGAGGCTAGCCCTTTGGGGGTAGTGACTGATAACACAATCGCGTCACGACCAAGCTCAAGCTGACTTCCGCAGCTACATGTGCGGCCCTCCGTCTGGGGCAGGGGAGAATAATTAGGAAATTAACAAGTGTTCTTCTGTTCACACTTCATAAAACAAGGAAGCTGTTTGTTTTCTTACCTAACGTGTTGGGAATTGATTCTAGAACTGTAATAAATGAGTCACAAGCTGTAGGGCCCATCGAGGAGCCAAGCTCAGTCAACGCTTTCACGAGGTAACATATCTCAACAAGATGGCAAGTCTGGCTTAAACAAACGAACATTTAGCCCCTGGAAATAAAGTGTAAATAAAAGGACCACTAATTGATTTGCTAACTGCTCCCTCCCGCCTTGGCCAATCATCTCGGAGAAGGTATTCTGCCACGTGTGCAGGCCTACCTCTACTGTCTAAGCTTCTTTGGGAGAATATATTAGCTGGACAGAAAACAGCCTCAACTGTTTCGACTGCTCTTACGTCAAACGGTAAATGCAAAAATCCAAGAACCCAAAGAACGGCCAGAGCATGATACCAACGCAGGACCTAATCGCCATTAAATACACAGTGAATCGAGCCCAAGTGACATTTGGTAAAAATGTGTTCACAACACAGCTCCTCAAAACAAATACATACACAAACAGAATGATCATCAGGGTCCTTATTCTGAAGTGAAATCGACAACCAGCAGGGGTGTGGTGATGCTCCAACAAGGTCTCCGTGGGGATGGAAGCCATCCTCAGACACGCTGAGAGCCACTCGGAGGGCGTGAAGCCCACAGGCAATGCTGGGTGACAAGGAGCATCTGGAGAAATCTGGACGCACCTGCCCATGGGCCGAGACTCAATGATCCCCCCAGTCACCTGGAGGGACAGCAGATACTCTGGATGCAGACAGCCCTACAGGAGAATTCCAGCTCATCCTTTCAGCCATGCAACCTTGAGGAGGTTTCTGAACTTCCTCAAGTCTAGACTTTGTGTGACAAGGGGGTCACGCCCACCTCATGGGGCTCCGGTGAAGATCTGTGAGGAAGCGGTCAGCACAGTGCCTCGCACGTAATCGGGACATAAGAGACGGCTGTGATATTGTTTTCACCTGGTTCAGAGATTCTGAAGGTTTCCTTCACGACCCCCACTTGCAAAAGGCTGGACACAGGACTCCTTCACCAAATACAAGCTGTGCTTTAGCAAAGTTCCAAAACATAAAGACTGTCCCTTCCAGAAGGAGGAAATTGGTAGCTATGGTGCCTCTAGGTTAGTCAATTTTCTCCTGAGTGTCTCATGAGCTGCGTGTGTCACTGGGCTGCCGAGCCCCACCCACAGCCCCTCACCAGCTGTTGTCTCCCACGGTCAGCTGGGAGTCCCACAAACACGGTCTCGTTCATCTCCGTGTTGCACTCATTTCCGTGCTGTTTCGTGCAGCTTCACCTTGGGCGCTTTATAACTGAGCTGCCGCCGCCGCCGGACAGACAGGTCATAGGGCTACAACTCAAGAAGCTACAGGCCGTCTGGTAAATTCTGCAGGCAATCTTGATCTAGCATGCAGAGCCCAAGGCTAGGCCAGTGGTTCACAGCCTTGGCTCTGAGTCGGCACCCCAGGGAGGTTTCGAACAGGACCGATTCTGCGGTTCCAACCCCAGAACAAAGAAATCACAGTCTCAGAGAGTGATGTCGGGGCATCAGAGTCTGGGACAAAGTCTTTCAGTGATTCCAACGTGCAGCTGAGCTGAGAATTCCCGACCCGTGTGGAGTCCAAGAGCACCCGCTGAGCCAGCGCCGGGGACCCATTGTAAACCCTGAAAGAATCCCCTAGAACGGAGCTCACGGTCCTTCATGTTTTCCCCTCTGGTGCTTTTTTTTTTTTCTCCAAATTCCTAAACCAAGCTTTGTTGAGCCATGACTGACATACAGCAGACTGCAGCTGCCCCCGCGCAACCACAGACAAACCAAGGTCAGAACGTCCGCCTCCCCAGAAAGCTCCCCGCGCACCGCTGCCACCTCCGTGGCTCTCGCCAGCCACGCAGCGGCCTCATGCCACTCACCCTCCGTCCTTCCTTCGTTTTTTTAAGTGGTTGCTCTAGGGTTTAAAGGATGCATCTCTGACTTGCTGTGGTCTCCCAACAAACAGTATTACACGGTTTCCCACACGGTGTCAGAGTCTCACAACCGGACCCCCCCACTTGGCACTGGGGCAAGCTGCTCACGTCCGTTTACTTCTGCACACATTATAACCCCTCGAATATGCTGCTATTACGATGGAGTCAAAGAGCAGGTGCCTCTTAAGTTAATCTAAGAGGATAAAGGTATTTTAGTTTTAGCACCATACTCAACTATTCTGGTGCCTTTGATTCTTTACACTCAGGTCTCCGTCAGGCTCCATTCTCCTTTGCTTAATCCAACTTCCCTCAACACCTATCCGGGCACAGCTGAGCCGACAGCAATCTCTCGTCTGTCTAGAAATGTCTTTATTCTACTGTTATCAGTGGGGGATATTTTAGCTGGCTATAGAATTCCAGACAGGCAGTTTCCGCATCTCAGAGATGGTACTCCACTGACTGCTGTTTTGCGCCGCTGCCCAGGAAAAGCCTGCCAGCGCGTGTGTCTGTTCTTCACAACCAGCCGGCAAGAGTCAGTGCCGTGGGTGGTGGCGAGGAGCAGCACCGCAGGACGATGAACCAAAACCAAAGGGGGTTCTTCGCAAACACTAATAAAATGAAAAAAAATTGCAGGAAGACTGATGAAGGAAGAAAAGAGAGACACTGATTTAAACAGAACAGAATGAAAAGAGATAAATAGCTACAGAAAATGTAGATTCAAACAAAATATGAATTTTATGAAAAAAACTAGAAATCTAGGTATAATGGATATCTGAGGAAAGCAGAAGACATCAGCATGGACACAATAAATATAAATCTTGAATAGAATAATTTAAATACTTAAATTATTTAAAGATATGAAAATAACCAGACTAGGAAATTACAGGCCTATTTAATTATGAACATATACCCCCTCCCATCCCCCCCACACAAAAATCCTGCAAATAGTATTAGATGAACTAAATTAAACGTGCTACAAAAATTCACCACGAATCTCTAAAGCCGACCAGAAAATCTACAGTGTAATCATCCTCATTAATGTACTAAGAATTACCTCAATATCACAGAAAAAGCATCTGATAATGGTTAGCACTTATGTGTAATTTTTTTTAATTCTCAGAAAACTAGAGAACCTTTCTAACTTGAAAAAGGTTATGTGCCAGAAACCCGTAGTATCATACGTGCTAAGAGAAAATTTAGGTAGATCCCGAGACCAGAAAAAAACACAAGGAGATGTAGAAAAATAAACCCAGCGAAATACCGCGACTTCAAAAGGTCTTTGGCGCATTCTGACTCTGGAAATCAGAGAGGATCCAGAGTGGTGTGAACGGTGCTCAGTCTTACTGTCAGACCGGGAGCAGCGGAAGAACACAAACAGAAGAAGGCAATCAAGCTGATTCAAGTGAAGGAAGAGTGATTTTTTTATTTTTTATTTTTCTAGGAGTAGACATTGAAATCTTAGAGGATCGCTTACCCAGATACCAAGTGGAAAATAATTATCTAGAAGGCCAGGATAAAAAGATCTAAAGGAACATGAAAATGTACCAGTCCTAACCGCTCTCCGAGACGGGGTAGAAGTTTAAGTTGTTGCTGGAACAGGAAGTGGACTGGGGCCCCACAAAACCCAGCACAGGAAGAGAACCACGGGCTTGGCTCACTGGAATTGCTCACAGGAGCAGGATCCAAGAAATGAGTGAGGAGAGAACCCCTAAATGTCACAGGCCGCCAACCGTCACAGACTCACGAAGTCCCAGAGAGGCAGAAATGAGGCCTTTCCCCATCAACGCTCTCCCTTGGACACCGCAGACTTTCTGCTGGGACTATTAAGCGCTGGTTTCCGGGGACAAGCTTTTGCTTGGGGAGAACCCCAAGCAGACTGGACACTGGTTTGTCTAACTTTGGTGTGTGGGGGCCAGTTCTTTTTTCCTTTTTTTTTTTTTTTAAAGATTTTATTTATTTATTTGAGAGAGAGAGAGCATAAGCGGGGAGGGAGAGGGAGAAGCAGGCTCCCCCCTGAGCAGGGAGCCCGGTGCGGGGCTCGATCCCAGGACCCTGAGATCATGACCTGAGCCAAAGGCAGAGGCTTAACCGACGGAGCCACCCAGGCGTCCTGGGGCGGGTGCTCTGATAAACCTGTGCTCTGCTAACTTTCCTCAATTTTAAGAAGTGAGGCATGTCAGAGATTCAGCATTGGGGTTTGTGAACCTGTGGGACACCAACCCGGCCCGCAGCAGGTAAAGGAGTCCTGACCCCCGGAAGCCACGGGGAGCCACTCCACGCTGGGTTACACGGAATAAGAAATCGGGAGAGGATCCATTTTAAATTTCAATCTCTTTGAATTTTAACTCATACGGGCAGAGAATCTGACTTTAATGTCTCGGACCTTAATTTAAAATGGAATGTAATCTTTGGATTTTAATGTCTCCCTGGGAATTTGATAATGAGATAGAATTAATATGCAAATTTAGAGTATCTCTTGTGGGCATTTTATTATTACACTGAATTTAGTCTCTTAATATGCAATGAATTCTCTGCCTTGAGGTCAAAGTGACTTTGGAGTTAATTTAATTCATGGGTTGGTGTGACCCACTTAAGAGTCTTCTGGGGGCAAAATGTCCGCTCTCCACCAGTGGTCCAGGAGAAAGAAAGGAGCATGGCTGGTAGAAGAAGCAAGAGTGCCCTCATAAAAAGGTGAGAGCAGAATGGTCCTGACAACGAAGCTTCCCTCCGAAGAAGAAGGGACACACCCGTGGCTCAATACCTTAGCACAACAACAAAACCCAGAAAAAATGCCGAGAGGGGCAGATGTGCCCTCGTTCCATCGTAGAGACAGTTGTATTAATCTGATGGCCTCTCTAGGTCCTTCCCTAGCTCCTTCCCAGGGCAGTGACAATCAGACTAGTGAGGCTGGTTCTATGAAGTCCACGGTATACATATTTATGTTTGTCTGGCTCTTTCATTAGACTCTGAGGTCTTCAACTATGTGAAGCGTGCTTCATTCATTCCTGCATCCCGTGCTCTGCCCTCAGTAACTAGTTGCTGAAAACATATGTGGACGTGAAGTAGGTAAAACAGCTCTGATGACCGACCCCATGCACACACCCACAAAGTACATAGGTAACAAAGTCCTAGTGCTCATGCAACTTAGCATGGGGGGGGGGGAGTGCAGGATGCATCCAAGAGAAGGCACGAGCAAGAAATCAGTAAACGAATAAAAACATATTACAGATCATGATAATTCCTATAAAGGGAACAAGCAGGATGATCAACTACAGAGTGCCAGGGGAGGCTCTTTTACACACGGGTCTCTCTCTGTCAAATAAATGAATAAAATCTTAAAAAAAAAAAAAAGAAAGAAAGAAATGCAAATCCCAAATCCCGAGCCAACACCAAACCTTGGGAATCAGAAACGCTGGGGCAGCAGCAGCAGAGAGCTGCTGAACGGGCCTTCAGATGATGACGATGCTTGCTGAATTTTAAAAATTGCTGGTAAAGGGCAATGGTTCTCAATCCTTCCTGGGAATCCGAATCACTCGGGGAGCTTTTAAAAGCGATGCCTTGATCCCACCAGACATCAACTTCGCCTGAATCTTGGGGGTGATGGTCCAGGCATATACACGTATGCACATGTATATATTTTAAAAGCCCCCTGGGTGACTCGGCGTCCTAGAATATAGTCCTGAAGGTCAGGGAAATCCTTTGGATCTTTTTTTTTTTTTTTTTTAGATTTTATTTATTTATTTGACAGAGAGAGAGAGAGATCACAAGCGGGCAGAGAGGCAGAGAGAGAGGGGGAAGCAGGCTCCCCGCTGAGCAGAGAGCCCGATGCGGGGCTCAATCCCAGGACCCTGAGATCATGACCTGAGCCGAAGGCAGAGGCTTTAACCCACTGAGCCACCCAGGCGCCCCCCAGATCTTTTTTTTTCTAAGCGTAAAAGCAGCGATCAAAGATTTTATGCAGGTGAATGAAATAGTCCAATGTGGATTTTTGAAAAGAGGACCACAGGCTGCCATATACAGAGGTGGGTGAGGACGAGCGCTCTGAGAAGGCCTGTCGGGAAGCATTCAGAGCGGCGGGTGAGTGGAAAGCAGACGGGTGCACTGGGGGTGAAAGCAGCAGCTGATGGGAGACAGATCGGACAGGGATTTGCCTTCTAGTGTGGTGGGTGGTGAAGAGAAAGGAGGACTGAGATACGGAGGAGCTCAGAGACCTCGGAGTGAACACCAGCAGTTACGTCTTCTGTATTTCCTTTACGGAGAGTGTGAGCTGCCGTCTATCCCATCGCGGAGAGAGGGGACAGGTCTGGGCTCGAGAGGAACACAGGGTCATCTACACACAGACAGACAGTCTTCAAAGCCCGGAACTAGGGGCCTCCCGGGGGAGGTGGCTGCAGACAGTGAAGGGCTCAGCACCGAGTCCTAAAGCATTCGCACATTTAGGGGTCTCAGAAGGAGATTTTTGTGCTCCTTCTATAGCCTCAGCATCATCACCAAATATGGTTTCATCAAAAGGTCTGAATAATCCAACACGAGATACTGCAGGGAAATGTAAGCACGTTCTCATGGATTGATTGATAAGAAATACCATTTTTTTTTTCCTGGAAGGTGATAATCAATAACTAAAAATCCACAGGGATAAGATTTTCTTTAAAAGCCACAGTGACCATCAGATTATTTGTCCAACGATCATTTTTCAGGGTGACTTTTTAGAAGGTGATTTCTAAACCAAATCACCTGGGTTGTAAATTTCTTCCCTTGTTAAGATTATAGGAATAACACACACACGCACATACATACCTCACTAAAGTGAATAAAAAATATTTTAATTCCAACCGATTCCTGCTGTGCCAGCCTAGTCCTCGAGAGGAACAGAGGCAAACTTGGTGGGAAATTCAATGTCAAGACGCTCAGGTCCCGTTCAGTAAGTCTACTGTATCCCCAAGGTAAAAAAAAAAGCCAGTCCTGGAAGTGGATGCTGGAAGGTAGGAGCCAAATAACCAGTGGGCTCCCCAGTCCCTGAGCCCCTCCCTCTGTCCCTCTCTGCTTGAGGGCAAACAAAGTGAGGAGAAACAAGCAGGACGGTAGAACAAAAAAAGGTCACTTTCAGTGCCAGGGAGAACTAGAGTTCATTTCAGCTCAGGATCACCACCCTGAAATCTCATCCCAACCCAGGCTGACATTCAAGGATCTGATCCTTTCCTTTAGGGGTCAGGCCCCACCCCTGAGGTGGGGACAGATCCCATCCATGAACGTGTTTATGTATTGCCAGGCTTTTTTGTTCAACCTATATATATTATGGACACGTATGTTTAAAAACAAAGATCATCTTTATATAGATGCTATTCTGTGTCTTTCTGTGTAAAAAAAATTGTTTGAAAATGTGGTTTTTAGAATGGTGTGTACCATTCCATTACGACAATCTGCCATAATTTATTTCACCTTCCCTGTTCAGGACGCTTGAGTAATTTCTAAATTTTTATTAACAATATAACGAACATCCATGTATCAATATTTTTAACGACACCACTGATTATCTACTTTGGAGAAATTTCCCAAGGAAAAACTACTGGATGAAAAATATAAACTTCTTAAATCTCTTTGATACATGTTGCCAAACTGTGCCCCAAAAGGGTCTTTCCACTTCCTATCACCCTCATTATTGACATCACTTTATCCTTACTCAGTGAGCAATTTTTTCCAAAGCTGTTTTTCTTAAACAGACAAAAATTTTTACTTTCTAGCTTCACTCTTTTTATTTTCTTATTGTTGTTGTTGTTGTTAGAAAGGCTGAGCATTTTTCCACCTAAGTTTTGTGAAGGTTTTGCGAAGCAAAGGTTTTAGGAGGTAAAGTCCTGCAACAGTAAAGTTTTGCGGACCCGCTAAAACACGCAGAGTGGGTTCTGGAATCCGAGTTGGGAAGAACCCACAGGACTTGCAACGGGTGAGCAGATGTACATGCAAGAAGGACAGTCACCATGAGACAAGGCTTAGCCCTGCGTCCCACAGGGGACCGCGCCACCGTAGAGCCTCAGCACGAATATCGATAATGGGGGGACGGCATCAACGGCAAAGCCATGGCGGGAGCCCGGAGCGATCGAGACGCCTTCAGAGACTGTACCCCACAGGCGAGCCTGGCCAAGACACCGCAGGGCGGAGCACGCTGGGAAGGAAGAGCACGTGGAAAGGAAGCCGGGGACCGGCTACGGGGCCGGGCCCGCTCAGAAAGAAGAGAAGTCAGAGAGAAGACGGGCACTCCAACTCCACAGCCAAACTTAACCGGGGGACAGAGCAATGTTCTAACAGAGCTCACGGAAAAACAAAGAAGCGTTTCAAAAAGAGCAACACTGAGACTCTTAAAAGTACTCCCAAGTACAAAGGACAATGTGATTAATGAAAATATTTTTTACGTTCAACTACCAAATTCCAGGAAGATTAACAACTAGCTTTTCTTTAGCCAACATCTGCATCCGAAGTTAGTGCGAGCTTCTCATGAATTCTTCACCCGGCAGACACAATCTTTGTTTATGAAGAATGAATGAAATGAGCCGGGCTTAAAGTAGCTTACTGCATTCTGCTTACAAGGCTGCAAAAAACAGTAGCCGTTTTTAAGTGCGAAGGGAACGGATTACAAGTGGTCAAGTCGTCGCCTGGCCACAAGATGTATGTGCTTCCAGAAACCTCAGGGCGGGATGTCGGGGAGGTTATTTTCTTTTCTTTTTTTTTTTTTTTTTAAATTAAAGCATAATGTATTATTTGCCTCAGGGTACATGTCTGTGGATCCTCAGGTTTACACATTTCACAGCACTTACCATAGCACACACCCTCCTCAATGTCCATAACCCAGCCATCCTATCCCTACCCGCCCCTACCCCCCAGCCACCCCCGGTTTGTTTCATGAGTTTGGGAGTCTCTTATGGTTTGTCTCCTTCCTGATCGGGGAGGTTATTTTCAACTGCTCTGGAATGCAAAGCATATTCAAGTGTTTGGTGGGGGGGCGGGGGATGGACGATGATGGCGTCCAGAGGCTGCTGAGCAGACCCCTTCTAGACACTGTTCCTGATGCCAGGTTCTCCACTTCTTCGGGCTTCTACGTAATAAGGGGCGAGCCACAGGAACTCAGCCGAGGCACCTTGGGCTCCTCTGAAAACCAGGCAGAAAGCCCGATTGCCACAGCACAGGTGTCACTTACCTGGGGGGGTGAGAAAAGGGAACGTCTTGCACAACACCTGCCTTCCAGAAAGCGTTCAATAAAATGGCAGATAGTAATATAATCTTCTTTGTTTGTCCTTCTACTTAGGGCATTTTTGTTGCATTCTTTGGAAAGAATGTTAAACTAGCAGAATTATAAGGAAAGAAGCTCAGGCACAGGGTTCTTTTGCCACTGCAGCCATTTCTTGAAGACCGTTTCAGCAACGAAACGTCAAAAGCTGACCAGCGGAGTAGCTGGGGGGCTAGATGAAAGACCTCTGTTTTCAAGCAGAAATAGGGGAAAGTATGAATCAAGACGTGAACTGATCTCGGATGTTCTCGAGTGCACGTGACTTAAAGCTCCACTCCACTCGGCGGCCTCCTTAAAGCCCCACAAGATATGACTTGAGAAAGCAGGAGGACCAGAAAGGGATCGGTAAACCGTGTCACCGGCAGAGAAAACAAAGCAGCTCGGGAAGCAGAGAAAACAAAGCAGCTCGGGAAAAGTCTGCACTATCACGCGCAGCTATCTTTAGAACAAAAATAACCCATATAGCAAGTTTTTAAAAATACGCATTCCACCTCTGCTCCTTGGGGTGTGATTCCCACCCCTGCCACACCATCCACGGTGTCACCCTTCAGTGCCTGAACA
Source organism: Potos flavus (assembly GCA_028534135.1). Classification (NCBI taxonomy): domain Eukaryota; kingdom Metazoa; phylum Chordata; class Mammalia; order Carnivora; family Procyonidae; genus Potos; species Potos flavus. The sequence goes on from CM052897.1 coordinate 2,655,436, forward strand.
AACAGAAATGGGTCCGGAGCACATTCAGTCTTTAATTTTTAACCCGCGGACAGAATCTCAACTGCTCGCGGTAATACGACGCGCTCCCTGCCACTAATAAACACAGCCTTGGAAACGAATTATCAACTTGCCCACGGTGTTAAAAAATAAAAAAATAAAAAAAGGAAAGAAAGAAGGACCTGCTGAGAACCTCAGCACAAACGTGATAGGAAGAGAACCAACTTTGGGTCCTTTCCCTAGGACTGATACTCTGTGGATACCTTACAACTATCCACTCAATCTGACGAAATTTGAAAATAAAGCTATTCCGCGACAGACCCTATGGTGGGGGCCAATGGGTGAAAGAGGCACATTTACTGCTCTTACCCCAGTGGGGGCGGGGGTGGGGATAAGGGAGCGAGGAAGGCCCCAGAGATGAGAGGGAGATGTCATTCACATCCAGAACTGGAGGGAACACAATGCACTGTAGGAGCCCAGAAGAGGCGGGGCCCAGCACAGAGGCCTTGAAGGCCAAGCTCGTGAGTTTCACTTTTATCCTGAAGGCAACGGGAAAGACTTTGCTTAGAGATTTGTGTCTCAGAACACATATTTTTTTTAAAAATTTAATTTCCTACAACAAAGTGTACAAACCTGAAGTGTACAGCTTGTAGACGTTTTATGTATGTACACGCATGTGCAACTGTTACACAGGTCGAGACAAAGAACATTCCAGCACCCAGAGGCTCCCTGGGTCCCCTACCAAGTGATAACCCCATATAGCAACTAGGACTCTACCCTCTACCATCTTAGATTATTTCTGCCTGTTCTGGGATTTGGATGAACAGAGCGATACAGTTTGCACGCTCTTGTGTGGGTTTTCTTCGCTCAACATATTGCGATGGACATTTGGGCTCTTATGAGAAAGGCTGCTATGAACATTCACGCACATGATTCTTGGTGGACATAAGCCATCATTTCTAGGGCATATACCCAGGTAATTGCTGGTTTAGGAAAACAAATTATTTAACACAAAGACTATCGTATTATGCTTTTGTTGAAAATGCTGGTTGATGTAACCTAGACTAAGATAAGGCAAGCAGGTCTTACTCACTAATAATGAAAGACTGAAAACAAGATCCTTTCTTGTTTTAATAGGATAGATGGGTTGATGAGATCATAAACATTTCTAGAGAGGTGGGTCACTTACTACCCACAAGCTAATTGAAGGAAACATGACCCAGTCTCAACCCTCCTGAATCTGTAGGCTTTTTGTCAAAATTGGGTAATCGTTCCTTTGACCCCGTTTTCAGTCCCGCCCTTTCCTCTCTTCTTCTGGGACTCTGATGACAGAATCTTAGACCATGTATTAGAACCCTACGTGTCCCTGAGGCTCTGACAATTTTTTCCCCCATCTATTTTCTTTCTGTTGTTCAGACTGGATCATTTTATTTTACCCTCGAGTTCATGGATTTTCTCCTCCATCGTCTCCATGGTGCTCCAAGCCCACCCGTTGGGTTTTTACATTTTATTTCGGGTTACTGTATTTCTCATTCCGAATATTTTCATTTGGCTTTTCTTTACATCTCCTGTTTCTTGGCAGAGAGGTCCTATTTCTTCCTCTGCTTCAAGTTCCTAACTGCTCACTGAAGCACTTTTATGAATGCTGCTTTAAAATTCTTGTCAGATAATTCCAACATCTGTGTCATCGAGGTGTGGTATCTCTTGATTGCCTCTTCTCATTCAGGTTGAGATCTGCCTGGCTCTTGGCATTGCGCGTGATTTTTACTTATACTGCAAACATTTTGGGTGTGATGTTATGAGACTGTGAATCTTGAGCAGATGTTCCCGTGTCAGCAGCCTCCTCTAACACCATGACGTCCAGGGGGTCGGGGCGAGGGCCACCATCTGCTACGACCATGCAGGGGTCAAAGTCCTGTCTTCCACTCGCTGGGTCTCTCCTGACAGTGGAGGTGTGGTGGGGCATCGGGGGTCTGCCTCCTTACTGCGCTATGCCTCTGGTTCCTATACAGGGTGGCGTTCCGGTGCCCCACGTGGCCTCTACCAGCAGCACAGCTGGGCAGGGGAGGAAAGGTGCCCGTCACTGCTAAGCAGGGATCAAAGTCTGGCTCCCATCCAGTCTTCTCGGACTCCACCAGCGGGGAGATGAGCACCCCCTTCCATCCAGGTGTAGGGAGAAGTCTAGGCTCCCCACGTGGCCTTTGCTGATGAGGGTGGGGCTACATGTTTTTCCACGGTGTCTGTCTGAGCAGGGCAATTATCATTGAAGTTTGCCTTGCGAAAGTGCCCCTTTCTTGGTCCTTTGGCAAGAAAGAGCAAGCTTGGAGTGTTTTTTTCTGTACCCACTGGTGTTTCTGGACTGACTCCTTCTCTAACAGCCAGTCTGACACACCAGAGGCAAAAGGAAAACCCAGGGAACGTACCCTTGGGCTCTTCCTGGAGTCCGGAGGTCCCCAGGCACCCTGCCTTCTTCTCCCTGCCTTTCAGAAGGTTCCTTTGTTTGTTTACATAGGACGTCCAGGGATTCTAGCTGTGCTTCTCGAGAGGAACAGAGAGAAAGGCATCTAGGCCACCACGATCCAGAACGAGAGGTTCGATTCCCCATATAGGTGTCTTCAAGGGGCAAGAACTTCCATTAGGAGATAAAAAAGGAAGTCTGATTCACGTTTGGATTTTGAGAAGATTGGGATGCACATGTGCACACGAAAATAAGCAAGGTTGCAATTCACTAAGGCTCCGCCCAGCACCGTTCACATTACATGGTCCATCCCGAGCCTCCCAAGAAGCCTCTGAGGCAGGGCTTCCTGCTGTCCCATCTCCTGAGGGGGAGGGAGGCTCACACAGGGTCACTCCCAGTCCACAGCAGCACCGGGGCGTGGACCTCGAGCTACCCAACTCTAGAACCAGAGCTCTTCACCACCACTCTACGTAAAGCCTTTGGCCATGAGTCGCCCTCCAGAATGGGCAGCAAGGAGGCACTGATTCCCACTCTGCTGTCTTCAAACCATACACTGCGAACACAGCCAATAGTCAGCAGCTGAAATTTATACACTCTTCCCTTTGACCTTTATAGTTCCTCTTTTTTAAAAAATGATAACAGCCCAAACGTTGATAGTGCTGTACATTTAGAGCTCACAGCTATGATCCCACGAACCCTCTTAACAATCCTATGAGGTGGATAACTTCTTTTTTTGTTTCATTAAGTTTCTGATTTTAATTCCAGTATAGTTAACATACAGTGTAATATTAGTTTCAGGTGAACAATGTAGCGATTCGACAATTCTGTACGTTACTCGGCACTCATTGTGGTAAGTGTACCTTTAATTTCCGTCACCTATTTCCCCCATCTCCCCTACCCCCCTGCCCTCTGGTAACCATCAGTGTGTTCTCTCTACGTCACAGTCTGTTTCTGGATTTGTCTCTATCTTTTCTCCTTTGTTCATTTTTTTTCTTAAATTCCACATATGAAATCATATGGTATCTGTCTTCCTCTGGCTTATTTCGCTTAGCATAATACTCTCTAGCCCCATCCTTGCTGTTGCAAATGGCATGATTTCTTTCTTTTTTATAGCTGAATAATATTCTGTTGTATATCTATACCACATCTTCTTTATCCATTCATCTATCAGTGGACACTTGGGCTGTTTGCATAATTTGGCTATTGTAGATAACGCTTCAAGAAACATCAGGGTGCATGTATCCTTTTGAATTAGCATTTTTGTATTCTCTGGGTAAATACCCAGTAGTCTGATTGCTGGGTCATAGGGTAGCTCTATTTTTAACTTTTGAGGACCCTCCCCACTGTTCTCCACAGGGGCTGCATCAGTTTGCATTCCCACCAACAGTGCACGAGGGTTCCTTTTCCTCCACGTCCTCACTGACACCTGTTGTTTCTTGTGCTTTTGATTTTAGCCATTCTGACAGGTGTGAGGTCCCATCTCACTGTAATTTGCATTTCCCTGATGATGAGTGATGTGGAGCATCTTTTTCATGTGCCTTCTGGCCATCTAAATGCTTTCTTTGGAGAAATGTCTATTCATGCCTTCTGGCCATTTTTTAATTAGGTTATTTGTTTTTTGGGTGTTGAATTGTACCAGTTCTTTATATGTTTTAGATACTAACCCTTTATCGGATATGTCATTTGCAAATATCTTCCCCTCCTCCCCCATTTGTGTTCCCTTTGCCATGCGGGAGCTTTTTATTTTGAAGTAGTCCCAGTAGTTTGTTTTTGCTTTTACTTTCCTTGCCTCAGGAGACATATCTAGAAAAATGTTGCTACAGCAGACGTCAGAGACATGACTGCCTTTTCCCTATTCCAGTATTTTTATGGTTTCAGGTCTCACATTTACGTCTTTAATCCATTTTCAGTTTATTTTTGTGTATGGCGCAAGGAAGTGGTCCAGTTTCATTCTTTTGCATGTTGTCCAGTTTTCCCAACACTAATTGTTGAAGAGACTGTCTTTTTCCCGTTGCATGTTCTTGCCTCCTTTGTCGAAGATTAACTGACCATATAATTGTGGGTTTATTTCTGGGTTTTCTATTCTGTTCCATTGATCTATGCATCCATTTTTATGCCGATTCCATACTGTTTTGATTATTACAGCGTTGTGATAGAGCTTGAAGTCTGGAATTGTGATGCTTCCTCTTTGCTTTCTTTTTCACGATTGTTTGGCTACTAGGGGTTTTTTGTGGTTCCATACAAATTTTAGGATTGTTTGTCCTACTTCTGTGAAAAGTACTGTTGGTATTTTGATAGGGATTGCACTAAATGTGTAGACTGCTTTGGATAGTATGGACATTTTAATAATATTTGTTCTTCTAATCCATGAGCATGGAATGTTTTCCCATTTTTTTGTGTCCTCTTCAAATTCTTTCATCAGTGTTTTTTTTTTTAAAGATTTTATTTATTTATTTGACAGAGAGAGAGGGATCACAAGTAGGCAGAGAGGCAGGCAGAGAGAGAGGGGGAAGCAGGCTCCCTACTGAGCAGAGAGCCCGATGTGGGGCTCGATCCCAGGACCCTGAGATCATGACCTGAGCCAAAGGCAGAGGCTTTAACCCACTGAGCCACCCAGGTGCCCCTATGAGCAGTAATCGTAATCAAAAAGCTCATCAGTGTTTTATAGGTCTTTCACCTCTTTGGTTAGGTTTATTTCTAGGTATTTTATCATTTTGGTGCAACTATAAATGGGATTTTCTTAATTTTTTTCTACTTTCATTATTAGTATGTAGAAATGCAATGGATTTCTGTGTATTGATTTTGTATCCTGCGACCTTACTGAATTCATTCAACGTTCTAGTAGTTTTTTGGTGGTCTTCAGGGTTTCTATATATAGTATCATGTCATCTGCAAATAGTGCAAGTTTAATTCTTCCTTACCAATTTGAATGCCTTTCATTTCTTTTTCTTGTCTGGTTGCTGTGGCTAGAAATTCCAGTCCTATGTTGAATAAAACTGGTGAGAGTGGACATTCTTGTCTTGTTCCTGACCTTAGGGGGAAAACTCTCTGTTTTTCCCCACTGAATATGATGTTAGCTATAGGTTTTTCATATATGGCCTTTATTATGTCAAGGTATGTTCCCTCTATACCTACTTTGTTGAGGGTTTTTATCATGAATGGATGTTGTACTTCTGTGTCTATTGAAATGATCAAATGGTTTTTATCCTTTCTCCTACTGATGTAATGTATCACACTGACTTTATAATCCTTCGGAATTTCATGAATTTGGAATATGGTAGATATTAAATCATAGATAATATTAACCTTATATTTTTAAGGGCAATGACGCCCAGTAAAATCAGTTGAGTATATTTTACCATTTACTTATTCATCGACCAGTGATTTTTTTTTACGACATATCACTAATTACTAAATATCCTAAAAATTAAAGTTCCAGAAGAATGACACATTTTCAAATAAAGTACAAATGGGTTTTTCTTTGTATTTTCTAAAAGCATATATGAATTTTATTTAATCTGCCAGATCACAACCCATGACCTGTAGATTTAATTTTCACATCTGTAATTGTACAAAGCAATCCTGAATTGGTTATTTCACATCCTATAAACTTTTAGGTATCAACATTTCCTACATAGTTATTTGCCAAAGAGAGAGGATACAGCATAACACAGAAAAATGACAGAAATGCCCACTGGGAACCTGAAATCACAGCCGCTTGCTGCAATGGCAAGTCTAATCTTTGAAACCTCCTAGCCAGGCAGGTTTTCCTCCTTTCCACCTTAGACAGACAAAACAACACAACACAGCCCTCTTTCTTCCCATCCATTTTGTGTCTTGTGAATTGTATTCTGGAATCGCAGAATGTCGGAACTGGAAAGTGCCTCATGTAATTAGGTGGTCCATCACGACGACACCCCCACATACAGGTGAGGGCCATGAGAGGAAGTGTCCTGATTAAGAAGATGAGGAAATTGACAACATCTCAGGAAGACTAGGGCCCTGTCACTCTAATACCATGTATCCTTTATTAAGAACCACAAAGAACCAAAGGTGTCACATCATTATGAGAAGAAAAAGTGGCAGATCTAGCAGAAGAGAAAAACAATATAGAGCTCTCTACTTTGGGAAATCTGGTCAAAGAGAAAATCTACAAATTACATAATTAGAGCTTTTGAAAAGGACCCGGAAAAACGCAGTCCAATCTCCTTCCTTATTTTAGAAATGAAAAAATGAGCAAAATGAAGTTATCCCCAAGTCAGGGGCTTCTAGGTCCTTTGACACTATGTTTTCATTCCACTCACCGATGAACTCTACCCAACTCCCCATACTTGTCTAAGTACCAACATGTAAAATACTCAGGTCCTAGGACCTTGTGCACAAACACCAACTTGATAATTAGATTATTGATATTATATCTAATTATCAATTAGATAATAACTGATAATCAGATTATCAATATTTAATGTATATAAAGAAACTAGTATTGATCTTATATTTTCAAATATTAATCTTCCTTCTTAAAACATAATCACCACTTCAACGAATATTAGCCTTTTGGCTGATCCTTACATTCCTCGGTACTCTTTCTCCCTGCTCTTAACTAGATTCGAAGAACCTCAGAAGTCCAAGAAATCTGATGTCTAATGAGAATTTTAAAATATGGAAAGAGCAGGGGTGCCTGGGTGGCTCAGTCGTTAAGCATCTGCCTTTGGCTCCAGTCATGATCTCGGGGTCCTGGGTTCGAGCCCCACATCGGGCTTCCCTACTCGGTGGGAGGCCTGCTCCTCCCTCTCCTACTCCCCCTGCTTGTGTTCTTGCTCTCACTCTCTCTCTCTCTCTGTCAAATAAATAAATAAAACCTTTAAAAAAATAAAATATGGAATGAGCATAAAATGCTAGAGTTAGCTCCAAGTTCCGCAAGTAAATAGGGAAGAGGCTGGTGGTATCAGATCTTCTACTTTTCCTGCTCTCATCTTCTGCCACTATACCAAGAGCAATCCGTGACCTCACACTGCTCTGAGCTGGAAGGACACAGTGACGCTATTTTACATACACACAATTTCCTATGAGCCATTCCCTCTCTTGATGAGGCTAACTGCCCCTTATTACTTCTAGTTATTCATTCTTCCAGTAAAAACCTTACGGACAGTAAACATGGAATTATAAGGGTTGCAACCTTGCACTGAGTTTCTACTCTGTTTTACACATTAACAACCCTATACTTAGCATAATAATAAGAGCTAACATCATAGAGTACGTCTTCTACTTATGATCGCCTATGCCCAGGAATGTTCGAAATGCGCTTTTACAAGTATTAATTCATTAAACCCTCCCTGTGCAGTATGCACTATTATTATCCTCACTGAACACGTTTCACTGGAATGTAAGCCCTGCGAGAGCAGGCGCGGTGTCTTTCCTTCCCTGCTGTACTTCCTCAGCCTACAACAGCGCTCGACACACAGCAAGCCCCTAACATTCATTGAATGAATAGATACATGACATTCACAGAGGAAGAATTAAGGTATGAAGAGGTCACAGAACATGATCGCGGTCACGCAGTTACTGAGTGGCACAGCTGAGACTCAAACCACTGTTTTTTGATCGCATTATATAAGGAAGCAGCAAACTTTTTCTGTAAAGAGCCAGCAAATAAAGAGTGTAGGCTTTGCAAACCCTTCAGGAGTCTGTCGGGCCTACCCAACCACGTTGGAATAATATGTTAACAGCCACAGACAGACAATACTAAAAGAATGGGCATGGCTGTGTCTCAATAAAACTTTATTTATAAAGAAGAGGCCAGGAGGCTGTAGTTGCCAACCTCTGCATTAAATCCTCACATCAATCAAGCAAAGTAGATGAATGGGAACCAGAGAGTCAGTTGTCAAAGGGCTTTGTCCCAGGTCACGCTGTGGACCTGAAAGTTCCCACCCTTTCCATTAAACCTCCCCGTCTCTATGAAAGGGAGACCTGCAGATCTACCGTGCACTCAACATTGGCTTTTGCACTTTTATGCTACAAACCTGAGCCTCAACTCTCTTTTCCATCTTGAAATGAGAACCCTGACCTCAGCAGGCTGCCGGAGCTTAAGTGCACAGGCAGGTGTGGAGGGGCGTGGGCAAGGGCGCAGATATAGTTAATCCAAAATCTGTTTTCACAAGAGAATCTGACCTTACATTAAGCACCGTGATCTGGAAACAATGCAAAGACTCCATCTGGAAGACAGGCAGGGCGCAGGGTTGGCCATTTCTGTTCTCCTAAGGAAAACAGCAAACCCAAACTAAACACTAACCTGGTTAAACGTGAGGCTGAACATAGCTGAATGCATTAATCATCAGACAGGATAATAAAGGAAAATATGCAAGCTCTCTCCCAACTGTTTACCACTGATATTTTTCTTGGAACAGAAATGCATTTTATATATTATATGAACCTGTAAAAAAACACATACCTGGAAAAATATTTGAACGCATACTCTGTATGAAGAGTACTAAAACATGAAATATCCCATCATCATAAAAGAATTTTGAGTTCACAAAGGTTTAAACACTCACCCGATTCCAGCTACGGTAACAACTACACAACGAAATTTCATGCTAACAGAACTGCACTTGATGCTAACTGGATAATCTTGATAATTATAGACTATTCAGTACGTAGCAAAGTATGACATACTTCTCCTTTATGCTGGCCAATCTCAGGAACTAAGGTATCACTTAGGAGAAACACCGTAACATTTAAATAGAAAAAATCCTAGTAAATTCATTTTCAAAATTAAAAGCAGCTTTTTGATTACGATTACTGCTCATAGGGGCACCTGGGTGGCTCAGTGGGTTAAAGCCTCTGCCTTCGGCTCAGGTCATGGTCTCAGGATCCTGGGATTGAGCCCCGCATCGGGCTCTCTGCTCAGCAGGGAGCCTGCTTCCCCCTCTCTCTCTGCCTGCCTCTCTGCCTACTTGTGATCTCTCTCTCTGTCAAATAAATAAGTAAAAAATCTTTAAAAAAAAAAGATTACTGCTCATATATTTATAAAATCATTCAAGGCCAGTGTTATCCACTTTCCAACCGACATAAATATTACTTGGCTCAGGAAGTTCAACTCAATACATTCATTTACTGAGAAATTACATGCAAATTGCTATGTGAAATTAAAAAGCTGAGAAAGGCACAGTCCCCCCATCAAGAAATGTTACAAACTTATGTTTAACTCAAGCTCACCAGCACGAAGATGAATTTAAGTAGAATATAAATGCTGAAAAAAAGTCATGGCAGCAGTTTCTATTTTGGGGTGCTGTCATCTACCAAGAATCACAGGATAGACTTTACGTAAATGCCACCCATCCTGCGAGACAGAACGCACGCATTATTTCTCTCTATGGAGAAAGCCGGGTTTCAGTTGTTCTTGCCCCTAATCACACAGCTAGCGAGCACCTGCCGCCTTCAAGTACAAACAACGCTCCTTCCTCCCCACTCTTGAATGCCCTCAAATTCCCCGGGTTCTAGCTCCTAAGTCCAAGAATGGGTCTCAGGGAGTCCCGGGCCCCTGCCAAGGGTATAAAAAGCGTACAGCTCTGGTGTGCAAACTTTTCAGAAAGGGATAATTCTTTTTTTTTTTTTTTTTTTTAAAGATTTTATTTATTTATTTGACAGAGAGAAATCACAAGTAGGTAGAGAGGCAGGCAGAGAGAGAGGAGGAAGCAGGCTCCCTGCTGAGCAGAGAGCCCGATGCGGGGCTCGATCCCAGGACCCTGAGATCATGACCTGAGCCGAAGGCAGAGGCTTTAACCCACTGAGCCACCCAGGCGCCCCAGAAAGGGATAATTCTTAAAAGAGAAAAAAAATGAAGGATGGTCAGATGGAAGAATGTCATGATCACACCCGGCAAGTATGGTCAAAGTCTTGCGGAGCCCTTTCAAAAACCCACTGCTCCCACCTGCCGATACACTTCTGAACAGAGAGTGATGGACCTTTCCTCTCCGACCTTGAGATGGAAGGGCTCCGAGGGAACCCGGCCCCACGGACACAACTCTCCCACCAGAACCGCACCCGTCCGATCGCCTTCACCTTGAGAAACCGCGCCCACGCAAGGGTTCCAAAGCCCAGGATGAGACGCCACCGCGAAGTGTTCGGCTCGCTGGAACCCAGTTTTGCTCTTCCAGAAGGAGGAAGATCCATTCTACAGTTCTCTGGAAGTGTACCTGGAGGGGCCGTTGCCGTGCACCAAGGCTCTGATGGACGGGCGGGGATGGAGCTCGTGGGCTGAGGAGGGGGCCACACGGCGGCTCCCCCACCTCTCTCGAGCTCCACGTTTCCGTTCAACAACGAGGGGGGCCCGTCTCCCCTCAAGCTGCTGTGAGGGCTTGAAGGAGGTGACAGAAGCTTCCGTGGTTGGTGTCACTGTGGCAGACGGCGTGAACCCCCGCGTCACGACCCAAGGCCAGGGAGGAAAAGTGGCGGTGCACACGCTACAGTGGCCCAAAGCCTCGCTCTAACCAGTTTCCAACATTCACGGGGTTTTAATAAAATGGAAACACTACCGAGTCCTTACTTCTGAACCTCATTCTGCGGGCAAATAAGCAAACGTCCGAAGAGAATAAAGACAGCTCCCCGTGGACTGCACGTGAACTTGCAGCCAGAGGCGCGCCCCTTCTACGAACCCTCATGGTGCTTGTGCTCCCCAACTTAAGTCTTCATTTCCTGTAAAATCTCGACGAAGCTGCCTAATAGACGGAGCGCTTAAGCTAACAGTCCTCAGGCTGAGGTCCCAGATGTGAACGCGGGGACAGGTCACACAGCCCCGTCTCCGAACCAGGCAGCTACTGGCCTTGCCGCCAACTCAATCAACACAAAGAGGCATCTCGATGTCTCCTGTGGGCACACGTCGATCTTTCCCCTGCCCGCTCCGCCTCCCTCCTTTTCCAAGGATAGTTAAGGGCCGAGGGGGAGGGTTTCTCGGAGATGGCCCCAGGCCGGAATACCACCTCTGGAATCGGTGGGGTCCCGATCTGCATGGTCAGTAAGTGCCTCTGGAGATCGGACACTAGTGTTTTAGGATTACGGGGTTGCGGGGGGGTACCTGTAGGGGAGGAAAAAAGAGGCAGGAAATAATGTGAGTGTAATGTGTCCCGCGCCTGAGCCCCCATTTCCACTTTGTAAAAACTATTTAAAATTCATTTTCCCTCTTCAAGAACCTAAAGGCTGATGATCCGCTGGAACTGGACCCTCCACTGGCCAGCACTGGTCAGGGCCGGGGAGACAGCAGGTGTCAGGACGCGTGTCTCTCAACAAAGCAGCTGTTCTTGCCCTCCGAGGCAGCTCTGGTTTTCACAGCGAAGGGGATGGAGACCCTGAATGTTCTCCCACTGAGCTGCAGGCTCTCACGCTCTCCTGAGAGCGTCTTAACTCTGAAACTGTGACACGCTGGAAGAGAGGCGGGGGCCACCGCGGACAGGCACAGTGACTGCTCGCTCTCTCCACTAGGCAAACGGTATGCAGCCAAAGACTCCCCCGGGGAAACGGTCAAGAGAAGGCGGTGTGGTACGGTGTTACACGCGGCAGACTGACACATGGGTTTCCCAGGGTGTCTGTGAGCACGTGCACAGATGCAGACACACACACACACGCGCACACACACACACACACACGCACTGGATCTTGGCAGGGTGGGGGGGAGCTGGAGCACATGGTACAGAACGCTCCTTTCTGTCCAAAAGCCCAGGAGATGCTCGGTTGCCATGGTTTCGCCTCTCTTTACAATTCAGTTCTACAGGCCATTCTGTGTACCCAGAAAGGACTGGAATAAGTGAGAACTCTGTGCAGTTCATTCCAGAAGAGGAAATCCTGACATACAAACAGGCCTGCATATAAATGTACATTTCTCTTGTTCTTCCAACAGTTAGGTCTTTTTTTTTTTAAACATCACGCCATTTTCCTTCTTTCTTTTAACTTTGTTTTTCCTGTGATTATTTTTTAATTTTCACTTCGGTTTTAATACCTCTCCATTCAGTGAAAAGTGATTTCTGTTCCCGTTCAGCACCATCGGCGAAGAGGGAAGAGACAGACATTGCGGCATAATCAGAAAGGGCTCAGCAGTGAAAGACGACAAGAAATGGCAATCAAAGGCACACAGACTGAAAAGGAGGAAACAGCTTCGCCCTCGTTCACAGAGGATACGATTGTCTACGTGCAAAATGCCAGGGAATCTATTTTCTAAAACGCCTAGAGTAAGTGAGCTTAGCAAGGCCACAGGCTCCAAGGCCAACACACAAAAATCAATCGTATTTCCTGTATAAGCAATGAACAACCAGAAACTGCATCTTTAAAAAAAAAAAAAAGCCATTTATAACAGCTCCTCAAAAAGGGAAATATTTAGATATAAATCTAACAAAGCACATACAGGATCTGAACGCTGGAAACGACAAACCATTGACAAAAGAAATCAAAGGAGAGCTCCACAAACAGGAAAACATTCCTTGCTCATGGGCTGGGAGGCTCAGTGCAATTAGACCAATTCTCCCCCAAAGCGAGCTGTAGATTTACCTCAATTCCAATCACAATCACAGCAGGGTTCTGTACAGTGATACACAAGCTATACTCGAGAACTGATGTGGATGGCAAACAAGGCAGAAAAGCTAAAAGGAAGTTGACAGAATCCCACTATCCAATTTTTAGACTTGATACAAACCTATGGTACTCAAGCCAGTGTGGTACTGGTGAACAGACACGAAAACCAGTGGTAGAGAATAAAGTGTCCAGAGATAGGCCCACACAAATAAGAGCCATCTGATTTCTGACAAAGGTGCAGAAGCCATTCATCGGACAAAGGATAGTCTTTCTGACAAATGGTGCTGAAATAATGGGTCGTCCGTTTGCAAAAAAAGGCAACCTGACCTAAACTTCACATCTGACACAAAGACTAACTCAAATGGTGCATAGAAACATAAAACAGAAAGCCAGAAAGCTTTTAGGGAGAAAACATGTGAGAAAGTCTTTGTAATCCTGGACGAGGCGGAGTTCTCAGAAGGGGACTAGAGGCATGACCCGTAATAGAAAAAAACAGATACACGAAACTTCATCAAAATTGTAAAGCTATTGCTCTGTCAAAAACACAGCCATGGAACTGAGAAGACAAACTACAGACTGAGAGAAAATACTGTGGATCACGTATCCAACAAAGAGGTTGTACCCAGAATATATAAAGAACTCTCAAAACTCAACAATAAAACTCAGTTTAAAAAACGGGAAAAGGACTGCACAGACACTTCACCGGAAAATATACACGGATGGCAAATAAGGCCCATGGAAAAATGTTCACCACCATTAGCCATTAGGGAAACACAAACAAACCAACCAAGATCCCACTACGCACCTATTACAATGGTTAAACTAGGGGCACCTGGGTGGCTCAGTTGGTTAACTGTCTGCCTTTGGTTCATGTTACCATCTTGGGGTCCTGGGATCGAGCCCCGTGTGCTTGGCGGGGAGCCTGCTTTTCCCTCTCCCTCTGCCCCTCCCCTCACTTGTGCTCTCTCAAATAAATAAATAAAATCTTAAAAAAAAAAAAAAGAATGCTTAAAATAAAAACTAGTGATGATGCCAAGTGTTAACGAGGGCATAGAGCAACGAGAATTCCACTCTATTGCTGGTGGAAAGGCAAAATGGTACAGCTACTCTGGAAAATGGCTTGGCAGCTTCTTAGAAAACTAAACAGAGACAATTCTACGATCCAGCAGGCCCACTCCTGGGTATCTGCCCTAGAGAAATGAAAACTTAAGCCTAAATCCAAATGCTCACAGCAGCTTTACTTGCGATGGCCAAAAGCTGGAAAGATCCAAACATTCAGTGGGTAAATGGATGAGGGAATGAACGTGCGCCCACGCGAAGCCATACTACTCGGCAGTTTGATCACTTGGATGACACTCCAAGACACTACGATGAGTCAGAGAAGTCAGTCCCAAGATGTTGTATATAGCGTATGATTCCTTTTATACGACACCTTCAAAGAGACAAAACTAGTGGCAGAAAAGAGATGCCTAGTTGTGGGGGTTACAGTCGGGGAAAGAACGTGACGCGAGGGGGATTTCTGGGGTCATGGACCTGTGCTGTATCCAGATTGTGGCGGTGGTCATTACACAAATCTACATACATACACAAAAAATTCAAAGAGCTGTCTACTCCCCAAAAAAGTCAATTTTACTGTATGATGACAAAAACAGAAGAAAGAAGCTCAAAAGAAGCTGAGCTCTAAGAGATGAAGGAAGGCGGCTTCTGCACTATCCCATCTGCCAGCTCCCAGGAGATGTGCCGCACACTCTGGGGCGGTCAGAGGAAGTCACCACCAGGTCTTCTGGAATCTTCCCTCAGTGAGTGCGCTCCCTCCAGCAGAGCCTCTGTGCTCTCCCGCTCAGGGCCCTCATGTCGATCACACAGAAAAGGCTGACCATCCAGCATGCCTATGTGCTCTAGAAACTTCTTTAATTCTAGTGTGAAGAAAGACGGAAAAAGAAAGACGCCCCAGGGAAGACTCTGGAAAAGACAGCGATGTCTGTGGTCCACTCGCCTCGGATGCCCTTCTTCGGAGAGCTGCCAGAGTGGCTGGAATGGGGGTCGAGAATCCCAGCAGGAACGGGTGACATTCCCGATGGGATACAGCCGTGACTGCCCTGAGGAGAAGAGGGCCTGAGAGACGGTGGTCCCCCAAAGACAGTGAGACTCCACGCCAACAACTGAATGGGAAAGACGCAGCCCCGGGGAGCCCAGACAGCTGACCTAGCGCTTTCCCAGGCTGGCTGGAAGCTCTTCTGGAAGGGCAGGTTGCTGTCTTCTTTTTCCAAGTGAATAGCTTCTGAAAGGCCACACAGGGAGCAGTGAGGGAAGCCGGGGTCATTCCCAGGCCAAGTGATCAAAGCAGACAGCTCACTGGCTAATGAGTCAAGGCAAGGGCTGGAAAGTGTGAGATTGCTGGATCCTGGCCCCAGCCCTCCCCATGTCAAGAAGCCCTCTCTGATCCCGGGCTGGGCCTGGCAGCCGTGAGCCCCAGACGGGCCACGCTTCATCAGGTGCCTCTCTCCCACGCTCGGACACCTGCTCTGTGGGGAACCCTCTACCCTGTCCGTTCAAGGGCACCTCAGAGCCCCGTCTGGCTACCCTCCAGCTCATTCACGCAGCCCTCGGCAGTGGTATCTGGACATTTTTTGAGCCCGCCCCACACTCAGAAATATATTTTATATTCAACTTAATACACACACACGAGCTCAAACTCCTACAGAAACAGGCAGGTGTGGGGACAACCTGTCACTCGTGTATTCACCACACACCGTCCCCTATCTTTCTCGAGTCGCCTGTC
Organism: Potos flavus; assembly: GCA_028534135.1. NCBI lineage: Eukaryota > Metazoa > Chordata > Mammalia > Carnivora > Procyonidae > Potos > Potos flavus. The sequence continues at coordinate 2,671,236 of CM052897.1, forward strand.
CCACCCGGCCCCAGTACTTATTACAACATGTGTCATTCTTGCTAAATAACTCGTGTGAAAAATGAAGCATTTTCTATTCTATCTTATCCTATCTCATTTAAAAAAAAAAAATTCCAGCTGTGAGCAATGAAATAGGTTTAAATCCCATTAATGGATTGCAATCCACATTTAAAAAAAATATTCTGCTTAAAATGGAAATTCAAACAGATCCAGGTTTCGATCCTACTTCACCGTAACTGGTTGGGGCCAAGTCCTCCTGCGACTTTGGTTCCTCATCTGAAGGACACAGCAGGCCTTGCAGGTGTGGAGCGGCAGAGGGCCCGGGCACGGCGAGCTCTCAGCAAGCTGTAGCATTATTAGACCGCAAACGCAAAAACCTGCCTCGGGGGTGCTCAGCCTTACCATCTAGGACTCGGCCTCCTCGGGGAAACTGCATCCGGTACCCTTATTTAGAAATCTATTTATAGAGTGGCAAAAGAAGTTTGTGGCAAAGTTTACTTTGTATTCCACCAACATTATCTATACCTTGTGTTCCATCAGGAAACTGTATTTTTTAAACTTCCTGACACTCTTCCCAGCTTTTACTCAGATCAGGTTCCCTTACTGTGTACAGGGTCATCATTCAGCAAATATTTTCTGAGTTCCTGCAGGCACTGTACCAGGTCACTCGGGGAGACCAAGTATGGGAGACGGGGCGCCTGGTCAGCAGGCACTCCAAACTAGCTCTGTGGGCCTGTGGACTCCGGCCTTGGCCCACTTTCCTTGACCAAGTCTATTCCAGATTCTCGCTGGCTTTGGCCAAACTGGGACTCACTCTTTGCTTCCTCTGTACCTTTGCTGGTGTAATTCATTCTTGTTGCCACACAAACTGTTCCCCACCCATCCCTGAGGCCCAGGTGCTCTCTTCTCCCCCCCCCCCCCCCCACTGGGGGTGTTTGTGGCCTTCTGTCCTAATCACAGGCAAGACTGTGACCATTTCATCCTTAATTCCCTACCACCCTACTAGCACAGCGCCCTGCGGCCACCAGAGAACGTAGAAATATTTGTTGTCTATGAAACTAACATTTCAAATGTGTACTACATGCCACTCTCTCGATGAAGTTTGCAGATTCCATGGTGAATCCCCTTACCCACCACGAGCTTTCAATCTAAGGTCAACGAAGAAATAACTCCAACACTTCTTAACCTTTTTTTGAAATAGAAATTTCCAAACACCCCACAAATTAGAGAGAGAAGTATCATGAATACCCCTATACCTGACACCAGCTTCCCAAATTATCAATGCATTAGCAATCCTGTTTCATCTACCCTCTTCCCACGCATTCTATTTAAAGTCGGTCTCGGACATCAAACCATTTCACTGGCTAATACTTCGGTGTATCTAAAGAATACCACCGTAACAGATGGCATTACCTTGCTTTGTAAGATTAACTATGACTCCAGGGCACCTGGGTGGCTCAGTGGGTTAGGCATCTGCCTTCGGCTCAGGTCACGGTCCCAGGGTTCTTGGATCGAGCCCCGCATCAGGCTCCTTGCTCAGCAGGGAGCCTGCTACTCCCTCTGCTTGTGCTCTCTCTCTCTCACACAAATAGATAAAATCTTTAAATAAAAAAAAAAGATTAACTATGATTTTTCTATATTATCTAGCGGCCAGTCCACGTTCAAATATCCACGGACACCTCAAAAGTGTCCTTCTGCCACTGTGTTCAAAGCTGCTCTCCAGCCCAGTCTACACACCACCTTTGGTCGACAGGCTTCCTCCGTGTCTTTTCAAATTCTCCCCAGTTTTCAGGTGGTCCCTTGCTGAAGCTACCAGCTGTTTATCTCGTAAATTTCCTCGTCTGCATTCAGATGATGTGCTTCCCTTGCCTCTCTACCATCTACATTTTCTCTAAGCTGGCAGGTAGATCTAGAGGTTTGACTTGATCCCAAATATTTCAGCAAGGAAAGTTCACAGGCCCCCTTGTACTTCCTGTTGCATAACGTCAGGAAGGATGTCCCCTGGTCCCCCCTGCCTCCATCCGTCAGAGATTTCAATCAGCGGGTCCTGGTGCTGGGGCCCAACACAGCCATTGCACAGTTCCACCCCAATGGTTTACCCTAATGGCTCTCAGCAGGTGCAGAGGATGGCTACCTACATCCTATCATTCTTAAAGGACCGCAAAAGTAAAGCAGTGATTTCCTTATAACACGATCCCTTCCTCACTTGTTAGCTGGAATTCTTCTATGAAGTGTCTCTCATCAACTCTTTGCTTGGCCTGAAGTACGGTTCAAACTTCCAGAATAATGAATTGGCACCTGAACCATCTCCAAAAGTGATGGACGAGAATTCCCGCATCTTGAGCATTATAGTTTACACCCTTCATTATGAGCGTATGGCTTTTTATGTATCTGATATGTTTCCATGCACGACTCGATTTTCCTTTTCATCCTCTGGCCAGTGGACAACCCTTCAAGTAGGCGTTTGTGTCCCCATGACGCTGCCCCAGGAAGTCTGATGCCTTCCAAGGGACATCTCCCTGACTATCTGTCCCACCTAGAGCCAGTCATTCCTCTAAGAAGCCTTGGTTTCTTTTAGAGAGAAAGGGGGTTAAGAAAACACAAAGTGGATGCTATAGGGGCTCGATGTTTTTAGTATTTTTCAGCGAAGAAAGCTAGGAAATATATACTTTTCTTGAAGAAAAGTGACCAACCATGAATGGATACTGCTTGTTCCAACGGAAACTTCAAGGGCTTTTAAAATGTCTTTGCTTCTATACTTGTATCTGCTTCATGCTACAAATGTTGCTTACTAACAGCACAAACATGACTGCTTATTATCTTCATCCTAAATGCAAAGTACGTGACGTGCACATAAACGTTAAGTGTGTAAACGTGTCTAAGTACGTATTTCAGAATAACAGTACCCAACACTGCTCCCCAATACAACAGAACATGCTCTACAATTTCTGTGGCACTTCTGTCCCCAGGATATATTCCTCTAGGGTGATGCGGTTAAAATGCTTTCACGTCACTTCAAACGACTCCTTCCGTGTCCGCGATTCCTTCCACCCTTCCCCGCCCCCCCTTGTTTCTCGCTTTCCTTTGAGGGAATGCCTTTGTATTTGTTGAAATTTGTTAAATTAAGTTAAACACACAGGATTTGGGGGCGCCCGGGGGGCTCAGTCAGTGAAGCGTCTGCCTTTGGCTCAGGTCATGATCCTGGGGTCCTGGGATCGAGCTCCTCATCTGGCTCCCTGCTCGTGGGGAAAGAAGCCTGCTCCTCCCTCTCCGACTCCCCCTGCCTGTGTTCCCTCTCTCGCTGGGTCTTTGTCAAATAAATAAATAAAATCTTAAAAAAAAAAAAAAAAACAAGTCCAAAACACAAGCTTTTGAAAGCAATACTATAAAACAGGGACATGCAGAGAATTCTAGTTTCCATCTCTCTCTATTCTACCCTGTCTTCTTAAAGTTTTAAAAATTAGTCTTTATTTTCTCATGGTTTCTCTTTGAACATACACGGGAAGAAAAGCGTGCATGCACACGCATGTGCATAGAGAGGCAGGCCCATTCCTCCCCGTGTTACACGGAAGGCAGCAGAGTCTGACAGTCTTTGGTGGCTACTGTTTTCATATAACAGATTGCCCCACAGAATATACTGAGGGGGTTTCATTTACTTTTGTACTACGCTTTATTTCACTGTATGCATAAAAGAATCCTTACTGAGGGACATCTGCGTTCTTTCTGATTTCTCAAAATTATAAATAACATACAGTTAATGGTCCCGAGCTTATCTCCGAGACAGACTGAGGAGTCCAAGAAGAAACAGGTACTAGCCTAGCCCCGGGGACCACAGCAGGAGTGCAGCTGAGGCCCACGCGTGAGATCTAGCGTCTCGGCGTGTGGTTTCACATGTACGGTCTCTTCGTGGGCAGGGTGGAGCCTGTTTCATGGATTTGAGGGTCCTCTGCATTTATTCATGTAAATTTTCCATTCATGTCTTCTATCCATTTTTTCATAGGGCCACTGGTCTTTTATCTTCCTCACTTTCAGCAACGATGTCTTAAGGATGTCAGCTCTCTGTTGGTGATTAAGTCGCAAATATTTCCCATTTTGTCACTTATCTCACTTATTGTTTTATTCTGCCTATTTCCTTTATGCCATCTAGCGGGTTTTGTTTTCTTTCTGTTTTAAGTCCACTTAAATTTACCAAGATTTTCTCTTACTGCTTTCAGACTGAGCGATATGAGAAGTCTTCCCAGCTCTTAGGGCACAAAGGAATTCGGTTATGCTTTCTTTGAACACTTGCACGTTCAGGTGTTTTAACCTGTAGATTTCTGTCATTTGGCACTGCGCCAAACCAGTGTGCGCAGTCTATGGGAAGGATCCAATTTTATCAAAAAGATACTGGATATCCAGTTCTCCTAAACATCATTTATAAAACCGCCCTTCTCATCCTCCAGTGACCTGAGACATCATTTTTATCATACATGCAATTTCCAAAAACACATGTTTCTATTTCTGGATTTTTCTATTCTGTCCCATTAGCCTGTTTCTTCGTGAGCTAAGGTCGTATCGTTTAGTTGTAGAAGCTTTATCTTTTAAAATCTGGTAGAATTATCCTTGGTTTTTCTTTTTCAGGGACTTTCCTGGCTATTACTATTCATTTATTCATCTACATAAACCTTATAATCAACTTACTTAGCTCTAGGAAAAAACCCGAGAGTATTACCGAGATCCTATTAAATTTAGAAGTTAACGTCAGGAGAATCGCCACCTGCATGAACTTCAGTCTTCCCGCCCCAAGCACCGGGAGTCAACAAGGGCCGTTTTCAGGTAGGACATTTCCCTTCTAGTCCTGCCTTGATGAGAAGAACCAATATTTTTGAACAGCAAGGTTGAGGAATTTGCTAGGAAATAATTTCTGTTGGAGGAGTGATTTATGACACGAGGGTTTTAAAACACCTGTGCTGAAGGTATGAGTAACCCAAGAGGGGCGAACATGGCAGTGCTGGGAGCACGCGGAGGTAGGGGACAGAGCAGCAGCCTCCAACCATGAATCCCAGGAACAGCCTCTACGGCATCTTCTAGAAAACAGAAACTGGGTTCAGAGGAGTTCAACTGGGCGTCAAATCCTCGAAGATCAACTCCCGCACAGCTGAATTACCCTTCCTCCGTAACTACTGACAAAGTGTGGCTTTCCTGGGGCCCCTGGATGGCTCAGTCGGTTAAATGTTTGCCTTTGGCTCAGGTCATGATCCTGGAGTCCTGGGATCGAGTCCCACAAAGGGCTCCTTGCTCCCTCCATCTGCCGCTCCCCTTGCTTGTGTTCCCTCTCTCTCTCTGACAAATAAATAAAATCTTAAAAAAAAAAAAAAAAGTGTGGCTTTTCTGAAAGACTGCTGTGCTCCCCCAGCTCTCTGCTTCCCTCCTGTTGGCTCCCAGACCCCTCTCACTCCTCTCCTCTCTACAGTTCCACATATTCCTCTGCTGGTCGGCTGCAACCTGCTGCTTTTTATCATTCCTGCACTAAGGCAAATATTTCTTTTGCTGCTGCCCTGAGAAGCAGCGTTCCAGGACCGACCCAGGGTTGGGAGGTAATCTCCTCTGAGCCATCCCCCTCTCCCCCGCCCCCCTTCAGTCTTTCTACTGCACATTGCTTCCCTATCAGCATGACTCTTCAAAATTCCTGAGATGGTTTTTGTCATTTACAAAATAGAAAATTTATCATATGATCATTTACATTGTAAAAAACAGGATTACTGGAAACAATGGCTGTTGAGAATTAACTGACTGATAAATGCACAGCAGAAACTAAGGATGTTAGGCTCTTTGCAATCAAAACCTGATAAAGTTTACTAGGGACAAGCATTTCTACCGTTGCTGATACACCAGAAGAAGGGGCTGACATTCCAGGTGCTCGACTCTGAGACAGAATGTGTGAGGAGCAGAAGTATCCGTGAATTCCACTAACTACCCGGCTTACTACATATGTGTGTGGTTCTGGAATTTTCTTGTGTGTTCCATCCAGGGAGTTGCATTTTCACAGTTTTGGATAAACTACCTCGATTGCTTAAGAGCCCATTTTGTATCTCTTCACTAAAGTGTACAAAGATTTGAATTTTCACAAAGCATACAAAGATTTGTATTTTCACAAAGAATACAAAGATTCAAAAAAGAGAAAATCCTATCTTAGCTTGAATCTGACCACAAAGGCCGAGGGGGGAAAAGTCGACAGAACCGCCACTGGTGGAAGACAAAGGATCACAAACAGTGAGTCAGACAGTGAAGTCTGGGCGGAGAGGCACAACCCACCGGGGTAGCCAGACGCAGAGCTGAGGCCTCCTGGGAGCTCAGACCCGAAGGTGAAGGCCACACGGAGGAGGGGGGAGCGGCTGCGGGCACTGCCGGTGGGAGAAACCCTTCCGTCAACTTCCAGCACACGCCCTGACCTTGTGCTGATGGGAGCGGAGGAGATGATCTCGGAAATCTAGCAGCATCGGCCCAAGGTGCTGGCGGGCACAGCGTGGGGGTGCCGACACGGCCGCGCTCACGCAGAAGGGGATAGGGGAAGGCAACTCACTGCAGACAACTCACATCTAGAAACATAGTAAGGCGTCTGAAGTTTGGTTCGCATATTTCAGTCCTGCACAAGGGGAGACAGCTCTGGGTCAACCGAGGTCTCGGGAGGACAAGGTGCCAAGTGCCTGGGATGAAAGGTATGTGGAAAGGCTGCTGGAAAGGCCCCGGGAAGCCTTGTCGGCCCCATTCTGGAGCTGAACTCATTACAGAAGTAGTACAGCTGTCCCTGGTGACACGGAGTGGCCTGAGAAAGCAGCAAGGGGAGCCTGGAAAACACTGCGGGAGGACGAAGTGGCAAGAGACCCAATACAGTGGCCTTCGCACACCTTGCAAATAATTCCCCATTTAATGTGTCTGCACGGAGACCTTACTGACAACTGGTGCTTTTCTAGACGAAGAGACACCTGGTCCCTGCCCACCCTCCCCTCGCCTCCATCCTGGGACCCAGGCTGCCCACCCTCCCTGCACTTACAGTCTAGGAATGGGAGTGTGGGTAGGAAGCAGACAGATACAAAACATATCCTGTAAGCGCACAGAATGACAGATGGCAGGAAATGTGCCAGAGGAAAGGCAAATGAGTGCCAAAGGAATAGGAGGGGGAGGAGTGTGGGGGGGGCGGTTTTTACAATTTTAAGGGAGGAGGGGTAGGAAGGCCTTTGATAAGATGAGCAAAAACCTGAAGGAAATGAGGGAGTGAGAACCTGGCAGAGAGAAAGCACACAGGGCTGCTGTGGGTGGGAGCAAAGGGCAGGAGGACTGCCGGCGTGTCAGAGCAAAGCGGGCAAGAGGGATAAAGTCCAAATTCCTCAGCTCGATACTCAAAGGCCTCCCATAATCTTGACCAAACCTTTATTCACGGCCTTATCTCTTAGGAGCCCTCCAAAGGAAAATCTCCTTTCCAGCCAGTTACCTCTTTTTCTCCCGAGAACATATCAGGCCCATCCCCCCACCCCACTCCTCTGCTGGGGACCTCTCCCAGGCTTGCAAACACTCTCCCCGCCATCTTCCTGCCCTCCCCGCCCCTCCCCTACCCCCCCAGGGGTAAGCTTCTGCTGCTGAACCTTGTAGTTACCAGGGCTGGGAGGGCAGGGAGAGACAGCCACAGGCAGGGTGACTTTCTATGCTTCCTTCTACACTAGATCCTTCTAGACCAGATCGCTATGGTCACAACCTCCGCTACAGGAAACAGTCCCTTGCTATTGTACGTGCAGGAGTGGCCATGACCTCCACAAGCGCTTCTGAAATTTACTGCACATTCCAACCACCTGGGGATCCCGCTCAAGCGCGGGTTCTGGTTCAGCGGGTGTGAGGTAGAGATTCTGCATTTCAGACAAGACCCCAGGGGATGCCCCCACGTTTGGTCCAGGGTCCACACTTGGAGGAGTCAGGGACCCACAACCAGGATGGAAACTGACCCAAGAGAAGCCATGCCATTATTCGCCCTTAGGATCTGGAACCAAGACACAGAGGGACTAGATGTGTGAGCCACAGGTCCCAGAGCGGCGAGGTAAGGGTGCACGAAGGGTCAGGCCGAATATACGGAGCTGGGTGGCCTTGAAGGAAGGAGGAGGCAGCTCTGGCTTCTAACGGCTCCGGAGTTCCCCGAGGTCGCCGAGGCCCTTCAGTCCCCGCTCTAGGATTCCACGTCCTCGGTGCATCCTTAACATACACGCTCTGGCTCAGCTCTTCCTGAGCCAGCTTGAGAACAATTAGAAGGAAGAGTCTAGACCAGACCAAGTCATGGGGGACAGCAGGTTATCCAGGAAGGCCTGACAAGTTCAAGGGCACAGATATGATTATAGTTGAGCCAATCAGGGTGAGAATACTATTAAAAAAACACAAAGACGTCACCGTGTGTGTGTGTGTGTGTGTGTGTGTGTGTATGCGCGCGCGCACGCGCGATATTACGCAAAGAACATGTAATAGTCAAAAGGACCCCGCATCTGACTGAAATAATCCACCTGTCATCTGTCATCACAAAGAAAAATAATAAACAGTCGCCCCCTCCGGCTGGGGGCGGAAAGTATCCACACATGTGTGAGTACCGATCTGGGCCAAGTCTCGGTTGGGCAAAACACACAGAGAAAAGCCACCTAAAGGACCTGCCCCTCCAGAAAGAAATCCAGTCAAAGAAAAGCCAGTCAAGGGAGACTGACAAGGGGGAAAAATTACAAGAGCGGTTTCAGAAATGCCATGACCGAAGCCAGCACAGACAGAGGAAATTAATTTACTTTCTCCCCGTTAACTTCAAGCCTCTCACTATTTTTGTAACTGTTATATTATCATTCTGTGTGATTAATATTTGTTGTTCAGCGCATGTAAACCATAATAAAGTGAAGTAAAAACAAATGTTTAAATAGGAAATGCTTTAAAAATCAGAAAAACCTAGGAGTTGCTTTAAAAATCAGAAAAACCTGGGAGTCAGAAGGTCCGTTCACTTGCTGTAAATCAGGACCGCACCCACGACATCCCAGACAGATGTGGTTTTTTGAAAAAACCAATTATATTTCAATCCACCTAAGTACAAACAGTTGCAAGCCCATTGCCCTTAACCCAACCTCTTCTGTCTTAGCCAACATTTGAAAAATATCTCCACGACGACCTGGTTTTTTTTTCAACTTTAATTAGAGACCATTTAGACAAGCAACCAACTTCTGCCATTCCCTGGGGTGTAGCTTAAAACAGATTTTTGTGTAATTACTAATAATGACTAGGCAAAAGCAGGGAAGAAGTATAGGATAAAAGAATAAAGAGCAAAGGCTTGTATAAAATGTCCTATTCACTGGATTTGGAAGTTTCAAAAAAGGAAAGATATTTTCTAGCACCAACTGTATTTTAACGCTACCAGACATTTAATTTTCTCTTTTAAAAGGAGTTTATACCTATTATGCTACAATTTTATCAATTATTGTTTTGGCTCCTCATCTTCCTAGAAAGGTTAGGGGGAAGTGAAAAAGGAGGAAATGTGGCATTACACAAGAGCTTGGAGAAGCTGAATGGGAAAAGAATAATCATATTTGAGAACATTCACCTGTCCATCCTGGGAGGGTGCAGCGCCTTCCCTCTGGGCCAGGCACCCGCCCGCGCTCAGGAGTGAAGAGCAGCGAGAGTGCGCCGCCGTATTCTAGACGGTATCGTCACCTCGGCTCAAACCCCCGAGGTGCTCCTTGCAACTGGAAGGCCGCCACGAGAAGCTCACTCCTCCCCACGGCTGGCCCGCCGAGAGCCATGTCCCCTGCAGCCTTGCCTTTCCCAGCTGCTTCCTCTCGAGTCTTCCATTCGTTTCCTGTCTTATCTCCACGCCCCACTGTGGCCTCCCTCCACAAGATGCCCGTGGCCAACTTCCAACTGCTTCCCCTCATTGGGGTGGGGTGGGATGGGACGGGGGCGGGTTGGGGGGGGCTCCGCTCCAATCTCTTCCATACTGACGTGCTTACCAGCTGGGACAGGCTACTTTATGCTGCAGTGACAAACAGCCCCCCCGAAACCCAAGTAGTCTAAAATAACAAAGTTCATTTCTTGTTCGTGTCACTGAACAGCTGTGTGGTCTTGGGCACAGCAGGTAATTTCTCTGGCCCTCAGTGTCTTCATCTGTGAAATGGGAATAATAACCAAGAAGAGTAAAGGAGCAAAGTACTTAGAACTGTGCCTAGCACTTAGTAAGCACTCCGTACGTAAGTGGTAACTGCTGTTACTCCCGGGAGGCTTCTGCTGATAACCCAAGTCTTGATGAAGAGCCTTAGTGCAGACTACCCGCTTCTATAGGGTAACTCTCCATTTAACCCTCTGTGTCCCAAATTGGACCATAAGCTCCTCAAGATTAAGAACTATGCCGGACTCAGTTTTCGGACCCGAGTTTAACAGAGTCTGGCATAAGGCAGACACTCCATCAAAGCTTGCTGAGCTAAAGGGAATAATGTGGAGTCGTAAGCCCTGATTCCTGAACCAACCCCACACCTGCCGAGTCTACACATAGAGAATGTTACCGAAGACACGCTCTCAGAGGCCCCGACCTGCACGACATCTGCCTAAAAGCACGTGGGGAGGATCGGGAACGTCCTCCGTAGACGGGAAAGACGTAGGGCTTTGGGGGCCCTGAACTGGGCCACAGCTCCGGCCAGAACCGCCAGGACCGCCAGGACGTGGGCCACCGCTCCCAGCGGAGTCTAAGCAAAGGAATGTGGCTGGATTAGCACAAGTCTGTCTCCACCGTAGGAAAAGAATGCGATCCGAGATTCTGCCCTGTTCCTCATTCCTTACTTAGGGCCATTATTCCCCCGCGCGTAAAAGCCAGCCTCGAAATGGCAGAACCTTCGGAGGTGATGCCAACGTTCCGGAGATCTTGATTGGGCTGACACTTACACAGGTGTATACGTTTGTCGACACCCATCCAACCATTCATGAAACAGCTGTCTTTTTTGTCTGGAAATGAGAACGAGAAGCCGGTCCCCAAACTGCCCTCCTTAGCTCCCGTGAAGGGAAGGGGAGAGGGAGGGAGGGAAAAACTGATGAACGGCTAGGAGAACCTGGCCCCGCTGACAACATTATTAAACACTACTTATCCTGGAAGTTTGCGCGGCATCAACGCCTTGGGAAGCCTTTCATCCTTCCTTCCAGGTTCAGAGCCCCATGAAGAATGGGGGGGATTCTCCGCCCTCCCCCGCTCTGTGCCCCACCACCCGGCTCGGCCTTCTCACCTCTGTCGTAAAAACACAACTTCTCCTTTCTAGCATCTTCCTCTAGGTGCTGAGTTACTCACAGGCTGAGACCACCTCCCGCACGTCCTTCCCCCCAGCACTCGGCAGCACGCTTGGCACACAGAATGCTCTTCCTAACTATTGGTTTCTCTGGGGATGTGTTTTTAAAGTTCTCTTAAACATATGAAATATACTGCCTTTAGATAAGAATGTTACTTCTAGGCAAGAATAATGTCTAAATTACATTAAATCTTGGTAACTCCGTACAGATTTAATCCCCTCGTTTCTGGATGTGCATGAATCCTACTGGCGTGATTTATAAGTCCATAAAAGCCATATATTTACGGGGCAGAATAGACAGTAAGCCTGGAATGCAGAACACGGCACTAGAATTCTTGCTCTGAAGATTACTGATGCCTCGGGCTTTTAAAAAACGGGATGGCACATGACGCCGTACATCAGGAGCGTAAGTATAAAACATTACACGCTGCTCTATCAATTCCACTTTACATGACCGCTCCTGGCACTCTGTGGTGAGCGTGTAGGCACGCATGCACGCGCAAGCACACAGGCCAGTTTGTGTGTTCAATTACCCTGGCAACCCAAAACCACATCTCCAGGTCACTGTCGGCACACGAGACACGGCGTGAACGAAGAATTCCCGGAGCTGGAGGCTGGCACGCAGCCGCAGCCATCTGGAAATCAGGTGTGATCATCCCCAGGGAAGTTTAGTTGTTCAAAACCGATCATTTGAACCTACAGTTCTGAACCAGAAATAATGACGTCCAAGATTACAGCAGGGAGAGCTCAAGTCACAAGTAGGTCATGTCAGTGCAGGGCTTTCACACGGATCCAAGATGGCCAGAAGGCCTGCGGTGCGTTGGGGAGACATGGACGGTCCTCGCCCGCCCGCACCTGCATGCGGGGCTTCAGGGAACTCTCCTGATGACACTCCCCTGGAGTGGGGGGGGTAGGCGGTGTCACAGACCTAACTTCGCAGGAGAGGGCGGTGAGCGGGGTGGATAATTCCAAGCCAAAGGTCAGGCAGGAGCGACTGTGGCGGCAGCATTGGGGGCCCCCAACTGCTGCATGGGGCCTTCTTGAGGCCACTATTCCAGTGACAAAGGACCACGTCACTCCCTGCCGTAGGAACGTTGAAGTATTAACTTTAGTTTGAACGTGTGCGTCTCCCCACAAAAACTGAACTTTGTGTTTTCTCTTTTACAAATTTAAGATCAATAAACAGTGTACACGGAAGTCTCAGAGATGCCAATTTAATCCTTACAGCCGAAATGACTAGGGCTGCTTGGAGAAAAGTGCATCAGGGCTCAATTTTCTAATAAAGCCGAGCTCCACTATTTATAAAAACTACTCAAAAAGGAAGAGTAACACTTAAAAGAGAATAAAATAACAATGAGAATTTTACTCATAATTTTGATTATCACCTAAAATTCCAAAACAATAGGACTTACGAGGTTAGTATACGCAAAACTCCTTGAATCCTACGTGCATGTGGGGAAAAAACCCATTTTTACCGTCTCTGTATTTACCAATGCTGTACTAAGGTTTCTTCTAAAACTGCTAGAAATGACTTCCCAAGACTAGAAACGAGTCTGTCTTACAGAGGAGACAGAAAGGACCGATTTCTTTCTCCCTTCGAAGGCTGAATGAGACGTCACCCCTCCGCTGTCGGACTACACTCCTCAGGGACCCTGGGGCTGATGGCACTCGGGGCGCGGCCCCAGCCTGCGATCCTGGGCCTCTCCAAGGGCTCCTGCGGGGGGTCTGGGGCCTGAACTGAGGAACCAGAGGCAGCTCCGGGGCCAGGTGGGTGGAGGGCACGTTTTATAGAGCAGCTGATGCCGCCCCCCTCTGCCCTGAAACACGGAGATATTTTTTTGTTGTGTTGTGTTGAGTTTTTGGCTGGGGGAGGGAGGAGGATGTAACCGAAAGTTGCCAGGGCTGAAATTCCAGCGGGCAGGAGACACGCCCTCCCCTCCCGCTCTCAGAGGCCTGCCAGTCGGATTTTTCCTGTCAACACCCCCGCCACCCACCTCTCTGCCCCGACTTCCCCGGCCCTCCTCCCCCACACCCCCAGCCCCCAGGCTGTCCATTCCGGAGCTGCAGGTATAGACCCAAAGTCACTCCTTGCCACACAGAGGAGCAGGGCGTGATCTGCCTCAGAAAACATCTGAAACTGTGTCTCTCATCTTAGTTACGTTCCTCACACTGGCTCCCTCCTCCAGGCAGCCCATGGGATTCGACAGAGGGAAGGTCCACTCCGCCGGCCCTCGTGCCCCCAACTCTGCCATGGAAAGGGCTTCCTCTTAACATTCCCCGTTGGATTTTTCCGGTAGGGTAAATCCAACACTGTCACTAAGTCATACCCAGAAATTAGTCTCACGCTAAAGCAATTATTCAAATGTCCGTAGTAACATGAGCTAAGTGCAGCTTGGGGAAGGATTTGTAACATAAGATGTACAATAATACAAATAATACAAATAGTTCAACCTGAAAAGGACAATCACCTTCTCCACCACACACAAGGAAGCTTCGGATTGGCCCCTCGGCTTGCGAAGGGAGCAAGGTCTCCGGCCCTTTCAGGAGAGCCGTGCCTAAGGGCCTCCTCAGAAAACGTCACACAAAAACCGGAAAGACCCTTTAAAAAGTTCACCATAGCTATTTAGTGATTTTCTTTTAATGCTAATACTTGATTTTTCTTCCATGACTAAACAACATATATTCTCTTTGCTTATGTATGTGTGTCTATGTGTGTGTGTATTATACATTAGCAGATAAAGTTCTCTTTAATAAAGACACCTTTTTGGAAATGTCAGTCTTTCAAAGCTTAAAAATCGTCTGGAGAAGCAAAGAGAACCCTATTTTAAATTTAATTTACAAAAAAACTTACTCTTACACCTGAAAGACTGATCCTGGGTATTCTGTAAGCCTTCACTGAAATCGAGGCTGTGACCATACAGAGAAAACTGGAAGAATCATGTCTTTGGCTCACAATGTCCCCAGCGGACACCTATCCCAGAGCCCCGGCCAAGACTGAGTCCAGGCCAAGCGTGGAGAGGAGAGCAGGTGGCTAGGAGGCAGCGTGGCCTGGGCCTGGAGCCGGGTTGCCCTGATTCTTACTTGGCTCCCCCGCTGACTGGCTGTGCGTGACCTTGAACAAGGTATTGGAGCCTGATGGGCCTCCATTTACAAATGTGTAAGGTGGGCACAACAATATGGCCTAGTCCGGGCGATGTCACGAGGATAAACGCACTGCTAGGAGTAAGGGCCCGAGAAGATGCTGCCACACCATGCTTGCTTCTAATACTCTGACTCTTACTGTCATTCATTTTAGAAGTAATTTACTTTTCCAGGCTCTTGACTAAGGCTTAAACTCCTCTTTTTCCAACTGAAGTAAGTGGCTGAGGTTAACTGATGCCTTTTCTCCAAAAGAAAATGTAGGTGTCCAAGTTCTTACTGGTAGTGTCATGAAGAGTATAAGCAAAGAATAGACCACAGTGAACGGCCACAGAAGTGAAGCGTGGGCTCTCCTAACCATCTCAGTGAGTTTGCGCTCAGGAAGAGAGGGTAACACATCACACAAATATGCACGAGACCGATAAGGCTTTCAAGTGTTTCTCCTCCGGGCGCCTGGGTGGCTTAGTTGGTTAAGGGTCGGACTCTCGATCTCAGCTCAGATCTTGATCTCGGGATCTTGAGTTCAAGCCCCATGGTGGGCGTGGAGCCTACTTTAAAAAAAAAAAAAAGTGTTTCCCCTCCAAGGTGCATTTACACTTTATCCTAAATCTGAACTAAAAGACATAAAAGGTTTAGCTTGATGGAACCACACAAGAAAGATGCAGGATCACAGAGAACCAGGGCCCTTCTTGACTCAGAGGAAAGGCAGCTCTGCATAGACTTTTCCAGCACAAGGCAGGCTCGAGAGTTCCTGAAGCCAACCTAGGACGCTATCTGCACTGAGGGCGAACCCGACCAGCATGGGACCACATAGGGTTGTCCTTCCTAGGGCCCCGGGCCCAGCATTCCTGAGCCCGAGGATGACACCTGGCAAGAGAGAGCCAGCCAGTCCTTGTGCAGAAGGAAGACAGAGACCATGTGCATAGAGCTCATGGCAGAAAAGGACCCTAGCCTTCTCCCTCTCTTGGTTCCCATTCATGGGGCCTCGTGCTCGAGAGCCCGTCTGCGAGAGGCTGAGATCCTGCTCCGAGAGCTTTGGGAAAAGCATCCGCGTGGAGACGGTCCACCGGGCTGTGAGCCAGGCCTTCCCTCCACGCTGACCCTAGAGAGGCAGAATGACCCAGTGCAACCTGGGCTATGGGGCTGGACGGGAGGAAATGAAACAGAATGCCCCACTCCAGGACGCACAGGAGAGGCACGCGTAAAGGGCAGTTATCAATGTTATCACCACCGATAATAATTCAATCCTCACACCAAGTCAGGCAGGTAAGAGCTCATTTTATAGATGAAGAAACAGACTCTGAAAAGTTAAGTGACATGTACAAGGTTGCCTTGCTGGGAAGTCAAAAAACAAATTTCAACTTTCTTTTCCCCCCAAATCGAAATGTTCTTATGCTGAAGGGGAAGAGTAAGCAGACAGTTGGGGGGAAGGCTCACACAGTAAATCCCGGAGCCTGCCTGCTCCTGGGGACCCAGAACCCCTCTACTTGGCTGACAGGACTCACCTTTGTGCCTAATCCCCCATGGCTCGGGGGTCCTGGGCGTCGCCCTGTCACTAGACAGACTTTGCATCACCTGAGATGCCAGAAACGAAAAGCCAGAGAGGTAGACAGAAGTGAAGGCCTCCAGCAGCCAACCAGGACCAAGTTCCTAAAGGCTGGGTTTTCCGAACCACAGAGGGGGTGCTGGCAAGTGGCCTTCAGCCTACAAAATGCACTGACAAGGAATGAAACCCCACAGTGCAGACTGAGGCCCCACCAGAGGCTGCCACTTCGTGAAGACTCTGCCCACTAGTTTCATGAGGCTTGTGGTTTCTCCAGGATGGAAGGGGGACTGGGGGGGCCGGGCCACGACAACATGTAGGTGCTGGGTCCACACTCATGCTGCCGGAGTGCTACTAGAACCTCTAGTCGAGAAATGACATTAAGGGACGCCTGGGTGGCTCAGTTGGTTAAACAGCTGCCTTCGGCTCAGGTCATGATCCCAGGGTCCTGGGATCGAGTCCCACATTGGGCTCCTTGCTGAGCAGGGAGCCTGCTTCTCCCTCTCCCTCTGCCTCTGCCTGCCACTCTGCCTGCTTGTGCTCTCTCTCTCTCTCTCTGTATCTGACAAATAAATAAAATCTTTAAAAAAATAAATAAATAAAATAAAAATAAAAAGAAAGAGAAATGACATTAATATGGAAACTGCTGAAAGGTGGGATGTGTGGGCCCTAGAGGGTCCTAGGAGATGGAAGCAAAGGCAGACCGCTCTGTGAGAACAAGCCCACAACCCAGGGACCAGGAAAAACCGGTGAGAGCAAACCACAGGGAGGGAGGGAGGGGGAAGGAAATGGAAGAAGAGAGGGAGAGAGAGACAGAGATGGAGGGAAGGAGGGAGAGAGAGAGGGGAGAGGAATTGGGGTAGGGGGTGACAAATGAGAAAATCATACCCCAAGAGCTAGAAATAATACAACAATCTGAAAGAGAACAGAAGTATGGCAAAAGACGAAATGCATGGAGAGAGTGCAAGGAAGGAACATGTGGCTGCGAAAGAGAACCAAGATCATCCTCAGAGATAAAAGGTACCTTAATGCATTTACTGGGACACACAACTCCGCCAGTGGAGTTCAGAGCCCACGGGCTGGGCACACAAGGCCCCACCGCCCACCCTTCCACCTGCGCACCCCGGCCTCCGCCCTCAGGTCCAGCGGAGGGCGGCACACAGCAAGGGGATACGCACAACCCCTCGTAAGGCCAACCCTTCCCTCCACGCACCGCCCTGCTCCTCACCCCTCCCTGAAGGCCTCAACCCCAGAGGCTCTTCTGGAAGCTCCAAGGTGAGCCACTTCCGCCAAGCATTGACAACACTTCTGCCCCCACTCTGAATACACACAGCACGCTGCTGGCACAACCCGTTTTCACACCTGTCTCCCCCTCTACACTGTGCATTCCCTGGGAGGAAGCTTGAGGCCAAATCCGTTTCTGCATTCGCCGTGTCTAGAGTCCTGGCTGATACATGGCATATGGCAGACACATATTTGTTAAGCTGAACTAGAAGCTCTTGCCACTACGCCAAATAGCATGTTCCTTCATACTTGGACTCAAACTTGACTTTTCGGTGCAACGCAGCAGCAGATCGAAATTAAAACTAAAATCCACAGCTTGAGACTAAATACCATTCCTGGCCCATCAGAATGGGATGGGTATGAAATTAAATTCTATCAGAACAAGATAAGCCATAGGCTTTTAAGAGGCTGGGGGAGGCAGTCCGACTGTGCCTTCAAGTCCTGACGAAAACAAGCCCATTATAGGGACATGGCTTTGATCCTTTTAATTTTCAGTTGCTGCCAGGGGAAAAAAAAAAAAAATGAAAAAAAAAAAGAAATATGCTAAAGATCAAAACTGTTTCAGATGTGTGACAGACAGCGCTACTTTATTCTTTTAAAAAACGCGAGAACTCTCCATTATTTGAAATCAGAGCACTTTTATAAAGCCTGGGGAGATAGAAAGAAATTTCACAATGTCAAGAGCGCTCAGAGTTTCCCCAGGTTGGGATACGTAGCAAAAAGCACAGACACTCGTGCCCTGGGCACAGGCTCACGGACCCGAACCATGACACCCGACGACGCAGGGTAAATTCAGATTCCCGTCCCTTTGAGGACGGGAAAAAATGTTCAGCACATTGGAAGAGTATTTTCTTCTTTATATTTTCTTCTCTCCCTCCCTCCCTGTCACCCACCACCCACCACCCCCATTCCGGCTACTAATTATCTGTTAGCAATATTATCCAGATCTTATGCCAACGTTTTACTTATTAAAATCTTTCAATTAAAAGTGTAATCGAAACTGTAACTGTTAAAACCCCGGGACCTTGGCCAAGGAGGAGCTGAGATGTTGTGTCCCACCAGACACAGAAGAAAGAATAACGGCAGTCACTAATGAACTAAGTAGGTTCTCGTCTTATCAGGACCTCTAGCCGTGCCCCTTTCCTTTTTTAACAGCACTTTCTTGCTATTATTAAAGTAATTCACATTCACGGTCAAGACCACAAAAAATATACAGGAAACAAAAACCTGCCCTTACTTTTACCACCCAGAGACAGTGGCTACTAATGGAGTGTATTCGTCTGGGGTCATTCTGTCGTGTGCGTATGTATTCGTGTGCCTTAAATCCACGTACGACGCAGACGCACGTGAAAGTAGGGCTCATTACATACAGCCCTGTGTCCTGCTCTTTGTTCCCGCTGACCGCATTATCCTGAGCGCTGACTGTATCAAGAGAATGGATGCTCTCTGAAAACATGATTTTTATTGGATGCGTATCATCTTACCATAATTTACTTAAACATTTCCAACTGATGGAAAAGTAGGTTGTTCCTAATATAACATAACCATGTTAAAATAAGTGTAAGTATAAAAGCTTAGCTTGTGTCTCTAGTAGATCATCTCATTTACGCCTTCCAACCACCCTTTGCCATGATTCCTTCGATGACTCCGTTTTTGGCTGAGTAAACTGAGTCACAGAGAGGATAAATAATTAGCTCGAGGTCAGCCTCCTACTATCTAGCAGAACCCAGGTACAAGCTGGCTCAAGGCTGAGTTCCTCACTTAGGCATAGTCAAATCTATGATAATCTTCATTATCTACTCCATAAAATATCCTTGGTGATTCTGAAAAACCAATGAACTACTACTACTCCAGGTCCCACGATTCTAGCTGTAACATTTTATTCCTTCATCAACACGTTATTTTGGTGGGACCTCCGCTTCTTTCACAGTTAACCAATTACCCCCGACTCACTGATAACAACAAGGTCTCCCTCCTCTCTGGTTGGTGGGCTCCCCTATCACAGGCCAACTTCTCACTTCTTGGGGGTCTGCTACCAAAGAACATGCTCTCTTCCACTAACATATACACTCTGTACACTGCTGATTATTTTAGCTGTAAAGTAGATTTTAATACTGCTAAGAAAACTCCCCAATTAGTTTCATGTTTTTTGTCAAAATTCTGGGATTTTTTCCACTTCAGTGGGATTTTACTGGCCTAGCAATAAACAGATAAATGGGTTTAAAGACAATAGTTTTACAATATCCCACTTTTCCATCAAGCAACAAGATACTTCTCTCAGCTGATGTGGCTGGTTTTCCTTCACCTCACGTCTCAGATATTTTTTTGTTATGGATACTGTGAAATAATTGTTTTTACTGTTAAACACAAATCCGTTTAAAATCCCTGTTGTCTAGAAACTGATCAGAGGGCGCAATAAAGAAAACGGAGTGGCAGTTGAGAAAACTGGATTCCAGGCTTTTACAAACTGCTGAGTCACCACGGACAATACTTGCCCAATATCTTCCCCTT
This sequence comes from Potos flavus, assembly GCA_028534135.1. Lineage (NCBI taxonomy): Eukaryota > Metazoa > Chordata > Mammalia > Carnivora > Procyonidae > Potos > Potos flavus. Next base: position 2,691,030 of record CM052897.1, read on the forward strand.
AGGTACGGAGGCTATGGGTAACCGCTGCTTCTCAGAATACGCACGTCCCAGAAACATCGTCCTCTACACTAACCCCCCGGGCGGTCACGGCCGCCCGAAGTGCGACAAAGACAGTTTCTAAGAACCAAGGACTGTCCCGAAGGGCTCTGCCATCAGCACCCCCTCAACCCGCAAGGTGGGACTAAAGGTGCCTACTCTAAGGATTCACACAAAGGTGGTCACAGATCTCAAATGACAGACCTCAAAGGATCAAGAGATGCTCCCTCTGGTGAATGCAGAAACAGTGGAGTCCCAGTCTTAATAGTTTGGTCCTGGACTCGGAATTCAGGCTGCGATCAGCCAGTAAGATGGGGCACTCGTCCAGAAGGCTGCACACCAGGGGTCACCCCAGACTGGGTGCGTGCTGCCTTCAAAGAGCTCACAGCCACAGCCCAGTGAGGAAGACAGCGGTGGTGATGGCATCGCCCGCATGGGCCTGGGGCCCAGTTCGTGTGCAAGCATCACATCACACACCACAGCAGATGCTTACGTGTTATTTACATATTTAGTATGGTTCTTCCTTTTAAATAACTGACCTCTTTTCTGCAAAAGAACGAGCTGATCACTCTACGACGAGACACAAAAAGGCGTTTTGGGTCTTTAAAAAGAAAAAATTTACAGCTGCGCCAAGCTAAGCCATGATATGTGTCCTCTAGATAGGAATGTTAATTTCACCTACTGTAACAGGAACTGTAGGTTCAGGAAACTAATGGTGACAGCTTGATTTATGAATTTTGACATATTTCTTGAACTGGGATTACATTACAAAGAAGAGGAATTCTAAGCAAGCCGGATCTTGCCTATACATTCAATCTTCAAATCAATAAACTGGGATTCTGTGCAACTTGTTGCTGACAGAGGAAAAACACACAGGCTCACCGAGACAGGCCACAGGCCCGTCACCTGAAAGTTCCTTAGCATGCTCTCAGAAGTGAGCTAGCACGGATTCGGGGTCCACACAGAAAACACGTGGGCTCTTTAGAGGACAGTAACCAAAGACGAATTCAATGCAGAGAGTATGCGTGGTCAAACCGACAAGGAAAAAAAGGATTCTCGTCCCGAAGCAAGTTCTCATATTTGCTTCACTTTACTAATCCTCCAAAAAGTCCCGTCTATTAAGAAAAGTGATGAACACAGAATACGGAACGTGAGGACTTCTTTAAACTCCGTAAATACCCGCGAAATGCTGTCTACCAGCTTCTATTTCAACACACACACTGGGAGACATGGGCGCGAACCAGAGCCGCTCAGAACACGAGCCGTCAGACACGTCACGAAGGCGATCAGACTTCCTCCTTCCAGCCCCAGCGGCAGGCGTCAGAGTCTCCGTTTTACACACGCAGGAGCTGAGACTCGGAGAGGTGAAATTAGTTGTCCAAGCTCACACGGCTGAGACGGTGAAACCACGAGGCCGATCCGTGTATCTAACCACGAGGTCCTGCCTGAGTTCTCCGAACTACTCGAAGCTTTCCGTACACGCATCACCTGCATCGGTGTATCTGAATGGGACAAACCGCGTAAAGACAGAGGAACCCCTGATGGGCGAGCCCACTGCCGGGATGTCTTCAACAGCCTACCTGGAATTCCCCAAGTAGTCGGACACTGAGGAACGGTGTGGAAGATTCCTGTAAAAGGGGAAAAATATGTCCCTGGCGGAGAGGGCAGATGACGTCATTGCCAACCAGGAAAAGCAGGTTCATGCCAGCGAGGAACCCCTGGTGGGGAGGGGAGAGGGGCGGAGAGGGGGAGAGGGAGGACCAGGAACTGAGCTGGCCAAGGTAAAGTGAGTGACGCCGAATCAAACTGAGCATGACTTGCCAGGATTCACTTACACGTGTGTATCACACCGGAGCCGTGAGTAATAACACACATATCCGGAAACGTGCTGGAACCCACAACCAATACTGTATCTACATACAGAAACAGAGGGGACAAGTCAAGGGTAAAGCAGGGCAGTAAGAGTAGTGGGTACAGGCTGGAGAGGAGAGTGTGGGCAGAAAGCCTTTCTGCAGTGATCTGAGAAGGTTCTGCAGAGAAGCAGCTTTTGACCTTGAGTACTGAAGGGCAAGCTAAGGTCACCTGGCGGGGAACACAGCTCCAGCTAGCACGGGCCACGAGTGCAGGTGCCTGGGGCCCACTTTACAGTGACGCAAAGGAAATCCCACCTTGACCACGCGTCCATTTCTCTGCAAACCATCAATTACCTGGGGGAGCTGACGAGTCAGCCCGCACGGGTGCGGTACCAACAAGCACGAACCCTCACTAAGAGCAACAACCTAAATAAAATGATGAGGAAATAGCAATGGATCGTTTAAGCTTCATGATTTTAGAGGCAGATAACGCTGCTTGAGAACATGTCAAATACAAATACAAATAATTTAAAAAGGGTTTAATAGTTTGCCCGCTCTTGACTCCTCGCATCTAGATGTGAAAACCTGAGGGTACCCATCCCCTTCCCAAAAAAAGGAGCTAAAAATGATCACATTATGAATACTCAACAATTGTAAATTTAGTCAAAACCTTTGTTTAAGATTAACAAAAAAGTATACTCGGATCTACAAAGCCTAAAATTTGGATTAAAAACATACCGTCTAACTCCTTACAAATATTACATTAGATGTTCTTATAGTCTAAAATATAGATATGGGTAACTCACATAAAAATAAGGCAAATTACAGTAAGTTAGAGAATATTCAAATATATCATAAACATAAAAGACTTTCAAAAATAATTACAGAGCCCAAAATTTAGAGAAACATTGTTTTTCATTTGGAAAGTTATTTTTTTACTACATGTCTCTGTTCGCAAATACAGTAAGGACATTTTATAGTAAAATATACACTCCTTGAAGAGGAGGGTCATGTCTTACTTGCTTTATATTTCCAGAACCTAAAACTATGCTCAGTACGTAGTGGACACTCGACAAATATTTTATTTTTCACTTTTTCAAAGATTTTATTTCTTTATCTGAGAGAGAGAGAAAGAGAACACAAGCGAGGAGGAGGGGGAGTGGGAGAAGCAGGCTCCCCGCTGAGCAGGAAGCCCAATGAGGGGACTCAATTCCAGGACCCTGGGATCATGACCTGAGCTAAAGGCAGAAGCTTAATCGACTAAGCCCCCTTGACAAATATTTTTAAAATACATTCTCATGCAAGAAAAATCTACCCAATGCCTACTACGTGGGAGGCACAATTTAGATGTTGGGGATAATGGGCAAAATGTTTTAATGAAAAATATATCGGAGATTTTTTTCATGTATATAAATGAAACCTATCTTCGTAACAGGTTAATTCTGAGCTGGAACTCAGAAATGGCCATAGTTTCCGGTCTTCACATGCTGAACTTTTCTGTACACTACAGACTTATTTTTAAAATGAAGTCACGGCTATAATGAAAGCTTGCTGTGTGCATATGTTTGAACACATGGGATCAAATATATGTGTGAACGCTGGGCATCTTTTCGATCGGGGAGGAGGAGAAGGAAAAGGAGAAACTGAGCAGCATTTCCACAAAACTTTTGGCAGAATGGACTGAATAATCCAAACTGTGGATGGCCCAGCTTATAAATCAGTACAATTTCTTTGCAGGGGAGATGAAGGTAGACAAACTAGTTCATTTGCCTATCCGCTTTGGGAAAAAAAAAAAAATGCAATCAGCTTTTATGGAAAAAAACCGGCAACCATGTTTGGGTTTTCTTCTCATCAAGAATTCACTTAAAGCATTTCTGACAATAGTGAAGGAAAGAAGAACGGGGAAGAAAAAAAGCACACCGTGCATTCCTTACGCTAACAAAGAGGAAGCCAAAGAATGCTTTCTTGCTGTGTTTACAGCATTAATACCCATGTGCTTCGTACAATAGAAACCAAAACAGAATCTCCATTTCAGGTCCACAAAGGTTTAAAAGTAAACTAATCAGTACAGATGTAGCAAGGAAATACTGTGTTTTGTCGAGCACAAAAAACAAGGTAAGAATAGAAGTCACCAGGGGTTTGGGAATAGCTCCCTGCTATGACCTGGGAAAGGGAAATCCAGCCACTCCTTACAATCCAGGAAACGCTACGACGCATCACGTGCACAGACTTAAGAGCTGAAGATCCATGGGAGGACTGGGGAAATAATTTCCTGACGCAGATTTTTCATCTGAGGCCAGACGCATCTGACTCCCTTAAATACAGCCCCAAGACACAAACGCAAAAGGGAGTGATCACCCGTCCTATCATGATGGTGCAGGCCAGCCCCCCGTCCTTGCTTAGAGGGGGCTGCTGCTGGCCCGGCCTGCCCAGAGGACCACTCCACTCACCGGCTCTTCTCTGACGGGCCTACTACGGTGACTCTTGTCTCCCCCGGGGAAGGCAGCACGGTGGTTCCCATTCAATAACCACTAATGGCACTAAATCACGGTCTCTCTGAGCCTTGGTCTCCTCATTTAGAAAATGATGATAGCTTTCCAGCCTTTTCCACAGAGGTGTCCTAAGGCTCCAACAAACTAATGCAGGTGTAACAGGGAAACTAATCCTCTGTACCAGGGAGAGGGCCACCCAGCTGGAAGGGGCGCCATCCACTAGGTGGGCACACGTTCGATACAACGAATGTAAGGGACACAGATAAGCACAGAGACCCAGCCGGGCTGAAACGTGTTCTGACCAAACCTCAGAGCAACCAGTACTACATAAAGATCTAGGACAGTCAATCGTCTTGGGATCCTAGTTCAGAGAGGCAACGATAGTCCCTAGGTGCTCCTACAGTGAAAGCTTCACGGGAGGAGACACCGGTCTGTCTGTCCCATCGAAAGACCCCAGAGCTGGGAACATGCACATTTGATGAATGGATGAGTCAGAGACAGAGATGTGATTACCCAGGAGTGCCAGACTCGAACCCAGAGCGGGCAGAAGGGGCCTGGCTAGCCTCATAGACACAGCTACACCGGCCTCTGGTATCTTTGGTGGGAAGTTGATCAGTAAGTCTGCTGACTTCCTCTTCCTCGAAACCCCTGGGGGAAACTCCTAAGTGAGGGCCCGCGGTCCAGGGGAGAGAGAGCACAGGCCCAGGAGCTCAGTCAGACAAATCTACGTTCTACTCTGAACAACACAACTCACCTCACACTTGACGGCCTCTCCTAAATGTGGTTAGCAGAACCTGCTTCCCACAGCTGATACAAAGATCCAAGTTGATAATACATGTAAGTCGCTATGCACACCCCTGGGATGTAGTAAACACGAAAGAGGTCGTCGGACCTTCCTTCCGGGTGAAGGATGAACTAAATCTGGTTAGAGGACACAAAATTCCCCGAACTCAAATCTTCGGTCCTAGAGCAGAGACAGAGCCAAATTTCCCTTTGGGCCCAAATTTGGGTAGAAGTGGGACAGCCATCCGGATAATACAATGAGAATTAATAGCTAGGTGAGAAAAGACCCTGCTACATTATCTTCCATTTCTCTAAAATCGCAACTATAGGCATCTTTAGAGCACGTGATCTCTATCCCTCGAGGCAACAATGGGCAAGGTCAAGGTCTGTCATAGCCAGCTAGAATCAGGATTTTGTTGGCATAGGTAAGAGAGGAGGAGAAACAGAGGCATTCTTAAACTCAAAGAATGAACTTCTTCATACCTTCGAGAATGTTTGCTCAGAAATCAGCGGCGCTATTAGCAATGGGACACGTGAAGGAACACAGCCCGACTTCCTGTGAGCCCCGATGACCTCTCCAGAGCAGCACTTGGGCGCACTCCGTATTTACTCACGGGGCAATCCGATCCTGACTTCAGTGAGTTATTTCATAAGCCTTTTAAGGGTTACTACATATTGTTCCTATAAGAGGCCAATCCAAATTAGCAACAAAAGAATAGTTAAACACAAGAAAAACCACCTCTTTTGTGCTCCTCAAGAAAGGCAGTCGTGGCCATTAGAAAGGCTAAGTGTTTTATTCTCTATCAACTTTCCCTTAGAAAAATCAGTCCAGTAATTTTCCAGGGTGGGGAGGGGATTAGTAGTCTTCCACTCATGACTGTTTGAAAATGAGGAGGCGTCGAAACTGTATATACAGTTATATACAGTTATCTGGCTTTGGTTCTGGGCCGTGTCCTGTAGAAAGTATTCCAACCATCAAATGCTGCACAACATACTCTTCCTCCAAATCTTAGCATCTGAAGATGACTGTTTTATTTTCAGTCTTTTTCTCTGCTCTTCCGACTGGATGATTCCTACCGTCCTATCTCCAAGCACACCGACTCTTTACTCTGTCATCTCTATTAAGTTGTCAAGCTCATTCAGTAAAATTTCTTTTTTTTTTTTTAAAGATTTTATTTATTTATTTGACAGAGAAAGATCACAAGTTGGCAGAGAGGCAGGCAGAGAGAGAGAGGGGGAAGCAGGCTCCCTGCTGAGCAGAGAGCCCGAGGCGGGGCTGGATCCCAGGACTCTGAGATCATGACCTGAGCCGAAGGCAGAGGCTTTAACCCACTGAGTCACCCAGGCGTCCCTCATTCAGTAAAACTTCTAAATTTTGTTTTAGATACTGTATTTTTCAGTTCTAGATCTTCCATTTGGTTCTCTCTTTGGTGTCTATTTCTCTACTGACTTACGCTATCTTTTTGTTCATCAGAAGCATATCTTCCTTTACATCCTTGAGCATAGTTAGAATTCCTTTAAAATCTTTGTCTGCTAAACCAGCATCTGTGTCACTGTAGTCTCCGCTGATTATCTTTTTTCTCTTGGAGAATGGGATCGCTTCTCGGCCTTTTGGCTAAGATCAAGTGTAGTATCTCTTGGAGAATGGGTCATATTTCCTTGTGCTTAGAGTAAGCTTGCATTGTATCCTGGACATTGTGAATGCTACGCTGTGGAAAACTCTGGATTCTATTATATTCCTCTAAAGAATGTTGATATTTTTATTTTAGCATTTTTGGGTGGAGTCACATTGTCAACTCTGGTGCGGCAGCTCAAAACTCAGGATGATTATTTCATCCTTAGCTTAGCTGCTCGGATCCTGCCCTGCGTGCATGATTCAGGCATCTGCATGGATTCAGACAGCTGATACACAGAATTTGGGGCTTGCTTTCTCCGTCCCGGGGTCCCTCCTTCACTTTCCAATGGCTGTGCTGAACTCCAAACTGTCATTTCTTCTTTAGGATGAAGGGAGTGCAGATTTTCTCTTAGAGTTTTAAGTGCCCTGCACGGCACATGCTGTGCCCCTCCCTTCTTCCGAGGTGCGATTTAATTCCAAAATCTGCCTGTTCATGTCAAATTTGATTATCTTTAGCCCGCTGTCTTTTGTCCAGCGTTTATAATTATCATTTACAGGGAGGTTCAGTCCAACAGCAGCTTACAGGAACATTAATAGAAGCAGAACACACATGACTTACTTTATCCCCGATTTTGGACTATTCCTCACAATCTTGTGGGTCACAAATCCAGAAAGGGCTCTGTCAGACAGGCTGGCCCCGATTCACGTGGCATCAGCTGTGCATCTAGGGACCTGAGCTTGGAACTAAAGAACCGCACGACTACTGAAAAAACTTCCAAGCCGGTCTCCTGCTCAGAGGCCCGCTGCCTTGCTGTTCCCTGTCGCGTCTCTCTCTCTCTCCTCATTCCATCTCACCCTCCAGGGTTTCTCTCCACGCAGACTGAGCAAATCATGGCGTAGTGATCTCAGGGGACCTGCACACCTGACTTGGTTAACCGACTTTGACGAGGCTAGAAATGGAATCTGCCAGACCAGTCAAGGGCCCTAGCAGAAATGATACAAGATCACTCCCAGCACATGTGATTAGTCAAAGCAGAGGTTTAGTCCCCCAGACTGAAGAAAATGGAGAAACAAATGCTAATTCTCGATGGGAGAATGGCAAAGTCACGCTGTAGGTGCATTTTTGCAGCCACCTTGGAAAAAACAGAATCTGCCACATACGTATTTGATATTTGATGAAACAAAACAAATATCACCCAAAGAAACACTCTAGGAAAATACAGGCAGGCTAGTTCAGTGTGAAGCATGGGGTCTGATTCTCCTGCCATCTCTTTTATCACCTTCTCACGTTCTCAATCTAGTGACCTCTAAGCTATTCAGTACAAAAGAGGTTTCCAAAGGCAGTCTGTTGAGTTTCCAAAGATTGAATACTTAAATATTGTATCAATTTCAAAAGAGAAGAAATGCTCATTATGCTATCATCCATAAGGGTAGGTCAAGATTAAAGTTTTGGTTTTTTATTAAGATAATGGTCCATAATAACTACTATTTATGAAATGTCTACCATGTGTTTGAAAATTTCTAGGTACTTCAACTACCTGTTTTTATTGACTATTATCTACATGATTGAAGAGTATGTTTAAATGCACTGGCTTAGGACACGCATTGACAATTTAGGAGAAAGGAGACCGGCTCAAACACATTAAGAACAAATACAATGCAAAATTACAAAAATACAAACCCTGATATAAACGAACGTGACCTAGGATGCGTATCTGTGGGAATATGTGCACATACATATTATTTCAAACTACCTTCTGAACACTCAATCTTTCATTCCAAAAAGTAGATATAGTCTAAATTTTAAATATCATATTCTAAACGGAGCCATATATATATGCAACATGCCGAGAAATCATCTTACCTTGTCTTGGTTGTCTTTATTCTTGTAACACAGATTTCCGATCAGACGAATGAGATGAGACTTAAACCCCTCCGCCATATTGGAGATGTCACCCTCCGCCCTCATGCAGCCACTGCTACTGAAGATGTTTGCGGTGTCATTGCCAGCTACGTGAATCAGTCGTAAAAGATCTGTAACGAAAACAGTAAGTTTTATTTTCCATAGGAAAATTTTTAGTATTTTGTACTGATTTTCCAGATATAAATCTAACTTATATTAATGGACAAAAACAAAATAAAGGTGGAGTACCGTTAATGATTAGAAAACTCTTCTTTTGCTTGAAATTTTTTCAAGACTCTGGTTTTGGGGAGACAAGCCAGAATGATTATCCCAACTTGGACTTTCTATTTATCCACAAAGAAAAAAGTTAGCTAAAAATTTTCTGCCATCTTTCTTTTTTTTTAAAGATTATTTTATTTGAGAGAGAGAGAGAGAGAGCGTGTATGCGCATGCACGTGCATGAATGAGGGGAGGGGCAAAGGGGAAGCAGACTTCCCCTTGAACTACAGAGCCCAATGAGGGGGCTCGATCCGCCAACTGGGAGATATGACCTGAGCCAAAACCAAAAGCCAGACACCTAACCTACTGAGGCACTCAGGTGCCTTCTGTAATCTTTCTTATAAACAGGTTTCCAATCCCAAATTCTTTATGAAGGAACTCAGGTGACAACTACAGTCAACTACATCGAAAATACAATCGATACTTATTCTGTAATGAGCCGTGTAACAGAAACCAAGAAGTAGGTTGATTTTTTTTCTCACTGTCCAGATAATCGGAAGGCAACGTATACTCTCCATAAATCTACTCTGGCTATATTCAAAAGAAGTAACACTACTATGTTCTATGAAATGCCTCTTGACAGCATATGAAAATAGATCATCTTCCAGAAGCCGTGGTTTAAGTGTTTCCACATTATCTCATTTAACACCCTCAACAAACCTATTAAACGCAAGTATCGTGATGCCTGGGTGGCTCAAGTTGGTTAAGCATCTGCCTTTGGCTCAGGTCATGATCCCAGGGTCCTGGAATCAAGCCCAGCATCGGGCTCCTTGCTCAGCAGGGAATCTCCTTCTCCCTCTACCTGCTGCTCTCCCTGCTTGTGCTCTCTCTCTCTTTCTCTTTCTCTGACAAATAAATAAATAAAATCTTAAAAAAAAAAAAAAAAAGCAAGTATCACTTTCTCAATTTTATAATAAAGAAATCACGCTCAGAGAAGTCAGTAATTTGGCAGAGTTGGGATGACAACCCATGTCTGCCCTGGCTCCAAGCACACATTTTTCTAAAAAGATTCTGTTTCCCAGGTTTGGGGTGTTTTATTTTAATTACCACTAAAAGCACTGTGCTCAAAATAAAACACTCACATGAGAGTCTAAACATCTTCTATAGCTCACTGCTGACTCATATACCCACCTCGAAACGAATTCATCATTCTTAGCATACGTATCTCCACATTAAGTATAATCCTTTTTTAAAGGAAAAAAAAATTGCAAACACTGAATAACAACACCATAAGCATGGCTAACCACAAGGAACAGGTTCTACTTGAATTATATTTTGCAAATAGCTTTTTAGCAAAGATGGTATGCCAACCAATGGTTAAGAACCAAATACATAATCACTATGTGTAAGGCACTATTCTTTGTGCCGTGTAAAAGTAATTGGGAAAAATATACTTAACGAATTTGGAAAACGAATATAAAAATCACCATTATCACTGCTGAAACTACCCCCACCACCAAACCGCCCCCCCATCATCACAACCCTCCTACCACGTTACCAAAACACCACCAAGGAAACACCTACGACACACTCTGCGTAATAGGCATTAGTATTCCCATCTACTGGTCAGGCATCCTGTGCAACAGCAGGTAAGTGGCAGAAGCCAGAGCTGATATCAAAACACAGTGACCCTTCCCCCCACCACCAAAAAAAAATGAAAAAAAAAAAAAAATCTCAAAATTATACCAACACAATGAAATTAAGAATCTGTGTTTGGGCTCCCATTTCAGTGTTTAAAGCCAAATATTCCTTAATTACAAATAATAGCATGTGGGATACTTCACTCACCAATCACTCTTTCCAGCAAGCCAGGAAAAACCTGCAGATAACTGAGCAGATCAGTATTGGCGGTCATTTCACACAAGACATCGAGAAGCCGAATTGTGGCCAACGCTTCCTAAAAAAAGAAAGCATAACTTTTAAGTCAAGCTAAGTGATTTGCAACTGTTATCAATAATGGCAAGAGAACGCAATATTATGAAAAATATTAAAGAGTTGCTGCTGGGAAAGACAGTATCTAAAAAGAGAAAACAAAACAACTAAGAACGAAACAGAAGGATTAAATCTGTATGTGAACAATCATTTTCCCTAACAGCAACATCTGCCATCAAGAACGCGAGATTATGTGTCATTATGTGTCTTCTTGGAGTGAGGAGTCAGAAAAGTTCTTATTCAAGCAAAAATACCTTCCAACAGTGGAATAAATGTTCAAAATTACTAGCTACATACATAACATTTATGCAAATACTTTCTTTTTAAAGCATTCCCAGCAAGCAAGTTCTACTTTAAAGATACGACTATCCCATGAAATACATTAATTTCTTGTCCACAGGAATCCTGTAAAATGCTGTGGTTGAAAGAACTGTGGCTTCAAGAACGTGCATTACTTCTGGGTAAATATAAACCTTTATGCAGTATCTTACAAGGTTGGAAAAGATAACACTATTTGAAAACATTAGTTCACATAACTACTCAATAATTGATTATCAAATGGACCAAATGAACAAGAAACTACCAACTATATGG
>CM052897.1:2703016-2737562 GCA_028534135.1 Potos flavus
GCGTCAAAATACCACCATTTCACAACCCCCCCAAGAATGAACTGATCCAGGTAACAATCATTTACAACTGCTAACATCACAAAAGAGACAACAAGACATTATGTGCCTCTTGATGAAAGTACTTATCACCAATAATATAACATTATTGGGAAAAAAAGACACAAAAACCTAACCCAAATGTGAATAGGTCTCTGGAATTATTATTATCAATCAGAGGAATGCAAAGAAAAGAGGAATGTGTTAAACATGGAGATAAATGTGGAGATGAAATCAGAATTCAAACTGTAGAAAACTCTCCAGGAAAAATGACCCAGTTTCTTCAATAAACATGCTAGCAGAAGAAAAAAGAAGAAAAAAAAAAGAAAAGGCACAAGGGGCAAGAGAGAGGAACATATACATTAATGGGTATTTGGGACAAAACCACCGATTGCAATGCATGGCCTTTGTTTGTATACTGATTCAAAGAAATAAACTTGAAAAAAATTATTAGATAATGGGGGAAAATCTGGGTTTTGTTTATTTGATGTTATAATTATACTGCTAATTTTTTAGGTGTGCTTATAGTTGACTTGGGTGTGACTCCTCATTTTTTTTAAAGATATATATAAAATAATGCACTGATGAGACACGTCAGAATTTTGCTTCAATCCAGGGCAGTTACCGCAAGATTGGGTTGGGGTCATGGACAAAACAAGAGCAGTAATGAACTGATGTGGGTGATGGGGTTGAGGATGCTTTTTTCACTTAGTCTGTTTGAAATTGTCCATGATAAGAAGATAAGAATAAAATTAGAGGGTTGGAAGAAATCATGTAGATTTTCCTTCCGGCTCCTAAATTCTATGAATTAATCTAGCTGTACCTAACATATTCCCAATTTTAATCATTAGAATCCTTTTATTAATAATGTGTTTCTAAGGAGCATCTGGAAACCAATAATGAAAAAAAAAGCCAGGAAAACGATTCTCTTAAAACCTAAGAGGAATATTCGAGATGCCCTTCTAATAATTGTAACTATTATACAACTATAGTCATTAAACCGGGCTCTGGGGAAAACAGACACAGGCATGTCAAAGGAATGAGCCTCTGCAGTGGGCAGAAAAGGGGGGAAAAAAGATTAGTCTCCTGTCTAGATCATTCATCTGGGTTAACTCTACCCTTGGTGTCTCTGAACTATTTTACAATATTCAAAGTGGTAAAAAAGTGATAATAGTGCAAATGACTCTTGTCCACAGAAACACAGATTACTTGGGTCTGGCTGGAATGCAATTAATTCCTGCCTTGTGCACAGACCAGCGTTTGCATCTATGGGTCAGATTGCTCTAGTATTCCTTCAACGCATATAAACACGTGGCTCTCAGAATTGTTTGATAGCTATTAGTATCTCACTGGTTCTCTCTGTGAAACATCAGAAACACAGAAATGGATCCCAAAACATATAAAAATGTAATATATGACAAAGGTAGCATTAAAAAATAGTGGAAAGGATGAGACTAGTCATTAAATGGTATTGACACAACAATTAACAGCTAACATTTAGGGAGCGCTAACTATGTACTGATCAGCGTAGTAAATGCTTACGTCAAAATACTATTCATCTTCCAGGCAGACAAACTAGGGCACGGAGGATAAGCAACTTTTCCAAGATCACACACCAGTAATAGAGGAAATCAGGACTCAAACCCAAGTGGCCCAAAGATTATAGAATCTTGGATCATCAGATAACCTGGATCTATACTTTCCTCCTTGCTCAAAAACAAATTCAGTTAAAAATGTGGACCAAGTACTAAAAGGACGAGCACATACAGGTGCATATTTCCACAATCTAAGTGGAGATAGTTTTACTGAATATGTAAAAAACTTCAGAAACTATAAGGATAAAATTGGTAAGCCTAACTAGATTAAAAACAAAAATATAGGGGCGCCTGGGTGGCTCAGTGGGTTAAGGCCTCTGCCTTCAGCTCAGGTCATGATCTCAGGGTCCTGGGATCAAGCCCCGCATCGGGCTCTCTGCTCAGCAGGGAGCCTGCTTCCCCCTCTCTCTCTGCCTGCCTCTCTGCCTACTTGTGATCTCTCTCTCTGTGTCAAATAAATAAAAAAAAATCTTTAAAAACAAAAATATAAACTTCTAAAAGGCTGAGCATACCATAAGTAAATTCAAAGAAAAAAATTAACCATGGGGGCGGGGAGTTTCCTGTATATATGATAAAAACATTAATCTTCTGAAAATGCTCATTAACAAATGTATTTTAGAAGGTAACCTAATTATGAAAAACAAATTAACATGCTGGACACTGAAAACAGTTACAGAGAAATGAGAATTAAATCAGATTAGGGAAAGGCTGTAAACCCATGTACTCCCATATGCTCTCTTGGTCTGGCATTTAGAAGCATTTCTAAACATTTTAAATTAACAGACTCTTTGGGGTGCCTGGGTGGCTCGGTGGGTTAGGCCTCTGCCTTCGGCTCGGGTCATGGTCTCGGGGTTCTGGGATCGGGCCCCGCATCGGGCTCTCTGCTCGGTGGGGAGCCTGCTTCCCCCTCTCTCTTTGCCTGCCTCTCTGCCTACTTGTGATCTCTCTCTCTGTCAAATAAATAAATGAAGTCTTTAAAAAAAAAACAAAAACATGGGACGCCTGGGTGGCTCAGTTGGTTAAGCAGCTGCCTTCAGCTCAGGTCATGATCCCAGGGTCCTGGGATCGAGTCCCACATCAGGCTCCTTGCTCGGCGGGGAGCCTGCTTCTCCCTCTGCCTGCTTGTGCTCTCTCTCTCTCTGACAAATAAATAAATAAATAAAATCTTTAAAAAAAAACAAAAAAACAGACTCTTTGACTCAGCAATTCAACATCCAGGAATTTACAATTCCAGATTGACTTGTCCTAAATTGCAAAGATATCCACGCTACAGCATTATTTGTAAAGGTTTGAGGAAAAACCCTGCCAGCAATTAAAGTGTACATCGACGGAGAACAAACGAGAAAATTCCGTCTCCTCTGTCCAGTGGAATTCTGCTCAACTGTCAGGGAGAAGGAGATGAAGGCACCATCATGTGTTAAAATGGAAAGATGTACGAGACACTGGCTAGGTGAAAAAAGAAGTTGAAGAATAAAAAAAGGAGTATTATAAAAGGAGGAGGAGCAGGAGGAGGAGGGGAGAAATGAACAAAAAAACAGGGTGTACTTACAAAAATCTCTGAGAAGAGAAGAAAAAAGTATATGTTGATATATCCATAGAAAACAGACACAGGCTGGGTGGGAACGAGGACTTTCCTTTCACTGACTTCAGTGTGAACATTTTATATTTAATAAGCAAATATTATTTGCACAATACAAATATTTAATCCCTTATCAGTCTGTGAAATGAAAGATTACCCTTTCTTATTCCACAAATATTTATTAAATACCTACCATATTAACAGATATTACAACGTAAGTTGGGGAATGCAAGGAATAAAGGAGAATCAACAACCCCCCACCTGAGGATAATTCTCGTAATAGATGAATACGAGAAAATACAGAACAAAAAAGAATTTATTTAACCTCCAGAGGAAAGGCCAGGCTCCCTACAAGCGACAAGACCAAGGCTGGAGATAAAGCTGAACTGAACCCTAAGTCCTACAGGATAAGGAGCACCTTAGCACAGATAAAAACGTTCTCAGACACTGGAAACAAGTACACAAAAAATACCAAAGACAGAAACACATACGTTCATGTGAGAACCTGGGACTATTTCTATTAAGGAAGACCGAGGAAAAACCTCAGGATTTTAAAGCCAAACAATTACACAAATACACAATAGATGACCCCAGGACGACAATCTTCACTCCGGTTTTCTGGTCACAGCGTTATGAAACCCTTGCTGGGAATCCTGCCCTAAGGATATTACAACTGGGTAAACGCGGAGGTTTGCCGGTCTGCTGGGAAAAGGGGGCAGGAGAGGAGAGCCCTGACCTGCAGACTTTGCTGATTTCCAGTGGAAATACTTCCGCCAGGGCCGATTTCAAGCTACCAAGAGTTCAACAGTCAGCTCACGGATTTCTGAATATTAACTGACTCTCAGTCCGCGCAGGCCGGGTCCAGTATACCACTGGGTATATGGTATATTTAAATATCGGGGTTAGAGGTCACCTTAAAAACGACTGTGGCTTTTTTAAAAACATCTGAAGAGAGAACACATATACACTAATATGTCCACGTCATGACTGTACACATCGATGATTTTTTTCAGATTTTTTTTATTCATTTGAGAAAGTGAGCAAGAGAACGAGTGAGAGTGAGAGCATGAACGGGGGGAGGGTCCGAGGGAGAGAGAGAAGCAGACTCTATACCAAGCAGGGAGCCCGATGCGGGGCTCGATCCCAGGACCCCGGGACCACGACCCGAGTCCAAGGCAGACGCTTAACTGACTGAGCCACCCAGGCGCCCGATCAATGGTTTCTTAAAAAGTGAACTATTTGGGCTTTTCAAAAGAAAACTGCCTACAAATTTCTGTTTATTAACATACAGTAATTCTTCCCATTTTAGAGAAAAAAAATTGTTTGAAAGAAAAATACAAATTTTCCTCCATATACAAAGTTCCATCAGGTAATTTCCTTTTTTTTTTTTCCCATCAGGTAATTTCTTATTACAATACTGAAGTCATCGATCCTACAAATGCCAGGGCCGTGAAAACGTTTAAAGCTGTGGTTTAACAAGTATTAAGTTTTACTTCCTTTTCTGTCTCCTAGAGAATTAATTTTTACAACTTTTTTGAAGCACAGCTCACTGCTCCTCCTGCTGGAAACAGAGGCAAATCTATCTCCAGAAAGGAAAGGCACCCTTGAGTGAGCCACAGCTTGCCCTCTCCTATCACAGAAATGAGAACTAAAATACCAGCTTTTTTTTTTTAAAGATTTTATTTATTTATTTGACAGAGAGAGAGAGATCACAAGTAGGCAGAGAGGTAGGCAGAGAGAGAGAGGGGGAAGCAGGCTACCCGCTGAGCAGAAAGCCTGATGCGGGGCTCGATCCCAGAATCCTGAGATCCTGACCTGAGTCGAAAGCAGAGGCTTTAACCCACGGAGCCACCCAGGCGCCCCTAAAATACCAGCTTTGTCAGTGAGACCCAATGTGGTCTGTAGGATGCGGCACAGAACATCCAGGGAAAGTAACCCAAGTAACCTGGGAAAAAGGTACAGTCACAAAGAAGGAAATCTACTGTCAGGGTCATAACCATGGGCTGCATTTAGAGGGACTAACAGGTTCACAGAATCTCACCCATAGGATCTAGGAAACGCAAATGGATCCGGAGCCCCCATGGAAGGGCAGCCCCTTCCAGCTCTCCCCAGCCCCCTGCCCACGTGAGTCGCTCTCCACCCATCACTCCCATCAGCACAGAAATGTTTTTATCAGTGTTAGCGCGATACAGTCGACATGCAATAAAGCACAGCCATCTCGAGTGTACCGTGCAGAGTTCTGCCAAGGTATGCAGCTACGTGTCACATTTCTCTTACTCACAACATACCCTCATATCCTTCACAATCAGATCCACCCCTTCACCTCCAGCCCCAGGTGACATCAGATCTGCTTTGTTCGTATCGGTAAGTTTCGCCTTCTACAGAATTTCAGAGATGGAATTGTAAGATACGTTCTCTGGTCTGACGACTTTCAGGCGGTGTTTGTGATTCCTCTCTGTTGTTGTATCACAAACCCATTCCTTTCTACTGCTGAGCAGTATTCCAGAGAGAGGACCGTTCTAACTTTAAGACAGAAGGGAAGGGGGCGCCTGGGTGGCTCAGTGGGTTAACGCCTCTGCCTTCGGCTCAGGTCATGATCTCGGTGTCCTGGGATCGGGCCCTGTGTCGGGCTCTCTGCTCAGCGGGGAGCCTGCTTCCCCCTCTCTCTCTGCCTCCCTCTCTGCCTACTTGTGATCTCTCTCTCTCTGTCAAATAAATAAATACAATCTTTAAAAAAAAAAAAAGGGAAGGAAGACAGAACAGACAAAAATAAAGAGAATTTCTCAAGTGCGAAGGATGTATCAATGATTCCATCCCCTTAGTAAAGACTGGAATAATCCAGGGCAGCCTTGAGGAAAATAAAACAAAAAAAATTACAGTATGGTGTATGATCGGGAATGTTCTATAATGACAGAAGAAACAAACGTTCTGGAAAGCCAATTTAGAAATGTATACCGTAAGCTTTAAAACTGGATATACCCCAGAGCCCCTGGGGGGCTCAGTCAGTTAAGCCGGGTCCGACTCTTGATTTCGGCTCAAGTCATGACCTCAGGGTCCTGAGACGGAGCCCACATCAGGCTCTGTGCTCAGCGGGGAGGCTGCCTGAGATTCTGTCTCTTCCTCACCGTCTGCTTCTCCCCCATCTCAAGTGTGTGTACTCTCTCTCTGTCTCTCCAATAAATAAATCTTTAAGAAAAAAAAAAAGACAACACTAAACTGGATGTACCGCCACCACCCAGCAATTCCACTCCTGGGTTAATGGTAGGGAAAGGTACAAAGGTGTAACTGCAAAGACATATACTGTAGCACCAACTACAAACAGAAATAAGAACCGGATTATCCAACTAACGGCTGGACAAATAAATTATGGCACTGACTTTTTAAAAGACATTGACAATGTACTGTTTCTTCACTCCGCAAACACTAAGTACCTACTGTGTGCACAGTACTATGAACATAATAGAACTTCTACCCTCATAAAATTTACATGCAGGACAATAAAAAAGAGAAAATTACAAACAGCATAGTCTGATTTCTTTTCTAATACATACATGTATGCGTGTGCACAGATGAACATATATATTTGATATCATCTGCCTGGAAAAATATGTTCGCTAGGATTTGTTTTCAGGTCATTAACTCTGGATGGCAGGAATGAGGGCACTGTTTTCTCCTGTCATATTCTCTTAACTGTTCTGGAACAAGGACGCTGTCCTCATCCACCCGGGCTGCTGTGACAGAAAACCACAGACTGCGTGGCTTAGAAACGTCGCTGACGTCTCGTGGTTGTGGAGACCCAAGTCCACGATCATGATGGCTGGGTTCTGATGAAGACCCTCTTCCAGGCTGCAGACGGCTGACCTCCCACTGTGCCCTCAAGCAGTGATGGGGCAAGGAATCCTTACAGGGTCTCTTTATAAGGGCACTAATCCCATTCCTGGGGGCTCCACCCTCAAGACCTACTCACCTCCCACAGGCCCAGCCTCCTAGGACCATCACCTTGGCCATCAAGTCTGCAATGGATTTGGAGGGGAGGGGACATAAACATTCAATCCATAGCAGCCCACACATTATTCAAGCAACATTTTTTTTTAAAGCTTTTACAAAAGAATTCTCAGAGAGGGCCTAGCTGGGTCAGAAAACCTCCCTGCTCTCTCCCATCCAAGATTTGGAATCTGTCCTCTTACCTCATCGTCCGCATGCTGCTCGGAGGTCAATTTTAGCACTATCTTGCACTGGTCCACAAACGTGCTTGCGATCAGCTCGGCATGGCTCAGAAACACCGGGATGTCATCCTTGGTCAGCGGCTCATCCCCCACTAATTTCGCAATTATGAGGTCCAGCAATGTAACTCTGTAAAACGTACAAGAGTTTTACGTGAACATGGAATACGATGCTAGAAATACCGAGAGAGAGCATTCTAAGAGAATATTCTCACTTTTAAATTTCTTACTTCATTTGTAATGTCTAGCCAGGGGAAATATTTTGTGTGAATAAAATGACTCTTCATCAATTACCTCTTTTTTAAAATCTTGGCTTCTTTGCTGTGACCTGACTGCAGACACCGGCACCTTTTCTCGACGCGTTCCTGTGAGCCCTTCATTCAACATTCCAGAAATGCTGTCAGATTAGGTTTTATAACACATGCACGATGACAACAACAGCGAGGTTCACGGGGCTAACAACGTTGATTCACAGCTCACTACTGGGCTAACGAATGTTCTACACGCACGCTCTCCGAGAGGCAGCTACTGTCACTGGCTTGCGCTCCGCACGGTGAATAGGGCCCAGCGAGGCTGACCGACCGGCCCAGATCCCACGTGCCAAGCTTCCGTGTGGGGATCCAAGCACAGGATTCCACCGCTCCCTCCTGGGCCACGGGCCTCGGCTCCTCACTGTGCCGTCCTTCTTGTAAAGGCTGGCTTTGTTTGTTTCGTTATTTTAGTTCATAAAAACATTAATCTGGAGACTAAACCCATGACATTTTACATCAACACTTAAACGATCCTGTAAGTATTTCTATTCAACGAACGATTTCCTTTTCTGAGGAAAAAAATGAATCCTATACAGGGCACTCTATACAGCATAAAGTAAGCAGGATGTTTCCCCAAATCACACTGCGACTTGGGATTAAATGCATAACTCTCATTTATTTCCAAACCAGAAAGGACACGGATGCTTTTGCAAATGGGGAAAATACACTTACAGTAGGCATGGAGCATTTCTTACCAAACAAACAAACAAACGGAATTTGTTTACTGCTGCAAGTTTCAAAGTATGAAATAAAACTACCAAACTCTTTCCATATTTTTGCCAAATGATAAGAAAGATTATCAGTCTGGAAAAATCACACCCAGACCGTACCGGTTTCAAAACTCCTAAAAGCCTCTGATTTCTTACAACAATCGCTAATCCAAAAGAAAACAAATAATGCCCTCAACTGAGCACAAAAGAACAACAAATAGTTCAGTATTAGGATATTTTCGTTTTCCCTTATTCACACAGAAACTTTACAAACGAATGGGGTCCTCTCAGGCCATAAAACCAGGCTTTCCACTTTTCCCAGGCAGGTAACTTTCCGGGAATGCTAGGGAGGAGGCCAGCTAAGGAACCCAAATGTCTGCTCTAAAAATACTCCTTTTAAATTGGGACACTGTGGCAATTATTGCTAGGTTTGAGAAGTCATGAGCTCTGGTTTCAGGGAATTGAGCACCTTGCGGACTATTACTCAAAACAGAGAGAAAAGAGAGGAAGAGATTGTGAAGGAGTTGCAAGAAGTCCAAGACAGAAGGGGTAGGCCCAGTGTGGTACCCAAGCTTGTCCCACAGCAGCGGGAAGGCCCTGGAGTCCCAGGGGACACTCTGAGAGGACCCGGAAGCTGGAGCTGATAGATATGGTCAGCATAGACACGGCCTTCCTTACGGGCTCACCAGAGGCCATCCACGCCTCGGACGTCTCCCTCCTCTCCACTCTACCATGTCATTTTAACACGGGACCGCTAAGCAGAAGAGTTGTAAGTGATTTTAAAGAAAAAATAAATGTTCAAAATATAAAAATACAAATCAAGTTTAAACATCACCCGAGAATAAATTAGACTTCATTAAATGATCCTACTTCTACTGTGTTCTCGGCCAATAAAAACTTTTAGTGGCTCCCGTTATTAGGGAGTGGGTCCGACAATTCGGGGCCATCCCAACCCGAGTCCCCATCAAACTCTCCAACTCCCTCTACTTCAAGCCACCATCGAAAACCATCCTTCTCCTCAAATACAGGAATCACGTGTGGGACACACACCTCGAGGAGGAAACTGTTTTCAAAATCATTTATTATAATGTACGTTACATCTGCCACCTCCATTTCAAAGCCAGAAACCATAAGCAACCACAGGCGTATAGAAACATCCTGCAGAATCGGGGAAAATGGGACACGATGTGGAATGTCTTCCTTCTTCCAGTTGTGGGGGAACCACACTAAATCCTTCCTTGAAAAGGTGACACAATGCAAGAACTATTCACTCACTGATTTATTTATTCCCTCCAAAGTGAAGGATGAAAAAGCAAGAGACCTAGTTAAAGAGCCCAGGGACTAGCTATCTACAGTCACACATCGGTGAGAAAGTCCTGTGTCCTTAAACTCCGGAATTCTGGTAGCCTCAGGCTACCAGACACACCCCTCAATTCAGATTCGAGCTTCTGGGATTTTCTCTCTCAATCCCCGGCTGTCATTCGCAATCTTTCTGATCCACTTCTGATTAAGCAATTACACAGTCTGTCCTCAAAATGAGGCTCTGTTTCATTAGAAAAAAAAAAAAAAGCCACCTATATACACATGAAGAGTTTTAAGGGCAAATTCTAGAGCAAAATTTTTATTTAAAAGTTATGCTTAAATGAATGCAAGCTACAATTTTAATAGCCATACCTGGGCTGTCCTGAAATGGGTAAGTTTTTATGAGAGGACTGAAGTGAGGGACAAAGAAGGACGGATGTGTGAGGGAGTGAGTTTTATAAGCAGGGCATGAAGTAATATTTTCTAACTCCAGAAATAAAATGTAATTCAAATTTCAGGACTGGAGGCTCCAGCAAACCATGGATTTACATCTGGACTCCTCCATATGCACCCATTTGTTGAATGGTATGCCCACAAAGGCCAAACCTTTCATTAACCTGAGCTAACCAAGACTGTGCCTGAATTAATCTCACTGGTCCTTTAATAAGTTACAGAGATAAGAAATTCTTGTGTCGTGGGGAAGATCACTGATTTGGCATCCGACAGACTGCGTTCCAACACCCCCCCAGCTACCTCTGTACCCTGGGGCAAATACCCGACCCCACAAGACCGCAGAGCCCAGTGTGGCAGAGGGCAGGAAGGGCACCGATTCCCCAGGGTCTCTGGAGGATGGAATGAAACGGCTGTAAGATGCCAGCTGGAGGAAAAGCCAAGGGCGCCGAGCAGCAGGATCAACTGGTAACGGGGGGAGGGAGGTGGGGACGAGCCACAGAAGCACAGAGGCAGAACTAGCAACTCATCTACTGTGTGATAACCGCCAGCCAAGCACTAAGCGCTTCCTCATAGATTTCAATCAGTTACGGCAATTTCATGGGACAGCTACCGTTCTTATCCTCACTCTACAGATGGACCCGAGTTCCACGAGTGCAGGTAACTTATCCAAAGCCACGAGCCACGGAACTACTGTTCACTACTCTGCTATACAGATTACAAGCCTGAGAACCACCCAAGCATTTTCCAAGAGTAGCTAGTTTCATTTAATAATACTGCGATTCACTGGGAAGGAAGGACCGGAAAATCGTATACAGGCAGACTCTCGTTTCTGCTGAGTCAACCACGTGAACAGATTTTGACTCCCTATCTTCAACTTGTCACCGAGTGGTCTGGAGTTGATGACTGGTGACATTCCAAGCACTTTCCCTCTGGAGCCACCCACGCTGTCACCGTGATGCCCCAGGGACCACCATTAGCTACTTAGGGAACACACCACCTGTTTTACTGACTGACCGTCAAATGTGTTTAAATCTGGCAGCCCCTGACCCAAGTGGACTAACTCAGCAGGTGGGGGCCACAGCCTGGGCATTCCTCAGGGGATTCTGATGTGCGTTCCCGAAAGCACCACGGTATCTCCCCGGGGGTCTCTAGGGAAGTTACTCATCTGAACCACAGAACAGAGAACGTGCTCCGTCCTCACAAACAAGGCACGCAGCACCATTCTGGATGCTTAGGAAAGAAGGTAATTCATTACAGATCCCTGCTGAGAAAAACCCTAATCTTTTCAATGCTATGAATCTGCAAACACACAACTGTGAACACAGAATTACCCATTACTGCCTGAAAAGGAGTCAAGAGGGAGCCCAAGAGCTCTACTTGACTGCAGACTGAGCGCTCCTGCCAGGCCCCTTTCCCCGCATCCCCGCGCCCTCCCCCACGCACACTCCCCAGCACACACGCCGTCAGCACTGAGCGCGTCAGGCCCCCCAGCCAACCGCTCAAGTCAGTCACACAAGCCCTGACGGGGGCCTAAGAGCATGAGTGTACAGCCGACCCTTGGACACCACAGGGGTCGGGGCACCGACCCCCCCACGTAGTCAAAACTCCAGGTTATCACTCCTGACTCCCCAAAAACTTAACTACTAATAGCCAACTGTTGACCAGAAGCCTTACTGGTAACACAAGTTGACTGACGTGCATTTTGTATGTTGTACGTATTGTATACTGTGTTCTTACAATAAAGTAAGCTAGAGAGAAGAAAATGTTATTAAGAAAATCAGAAGGAAGAAGGGCGCCTGGGTGGCTCAGTGGGTTAAACGTCCGACTCTTGGTTTCAGCTCAGGTCTCGATCTCAGGGACGTGAGCTCGAGCCCCGCACTGGGCTCCGTGCTCGGTGAGGACTCAGCTTGAAGTTTCTCTCTTCCTCTCCCTCTGCCCTTCCCCCAGCTCACATGCACTCTTTCTAAAATAAATTAAATAAATAAATAAAATACTGAAAACCAGAAAATGAGAAGGAAGAGAAAATACACTGACAGGCGTGTACTTATTCTAAAAGCCTGCAGGTAAGTGGACCTGTGCGGTTCACACCCGTGTTGCTCAACGGTCGGCTGTACCTTCACCAGAAGGAGACGCAGTGGCCAGGACGCTCCAGGCAGACGAAAGGACATCCGCAAAAGCATGACATGACAGGGAAGGCCAAGAGAACGGACGAAGTTCTGTGTCGCCATAATGTGGTAACAGGGAGTGGGGGGAAGTGGGGAAGGGACTGGAGATGAGGCTGCACAATAAAGGGCCTCACCCCACTCGGGAGACACGAGGCAGCGCCCACAGCAAGGCCGCTGCCCGTGAAGCAGCCAGCAGACGGGGCCTGGAGGGCTCCGAAGGTCCCACCTCGGTAGACGGCATCCCCTGAGTCGGTGCACTAACTGGAACCAACCTTTACACGAGTAAGAAAACTCATTTGCTTCCTCATGTTTCACCCAAACAACTTTTTCTGGCACCCTGACATGCCAAGCACTGTCTGGAAAACATGGCCACCCCGCAATAGGAAGGTGGAGCGTGCCCTCTCGGGGCCGACAGCCCAACATCAGGGTCACGCAGCACAACGCAGATGTGCAACATGATACGATGTAGGATAAATGACACGAGGAAACAAAAGCACTTCTCCTCAGGAAGAAAAGCCAAAAGGGGCCGTGGCACGTGAGGAGACCCTGCTTGAAGGGGAGCAGCAGCTACGACGTCTTTATAAGTAAAAACAGAAAATGTTTAGTCTGGCCTCTTCATTTGGCTACATGATGGAGCATTTTAAAAACGGATCCTTTGGGGCGCCTGGGTGGCTCAGTGGGTTAAAGCCTCTGTCTTCGGCTCAGGTCATGATCTCAGGGTCCTGGGATCGAGCCCCGCATCAGGCTTCCTACTCAGCGGGGAGCCTGCTTCCTCCTCTCTCTCTGCCTGCCTCTCTGCCTACTTGTGATCTCTCTCTCTCTGTCAAATAAATAAATAAAATCTTTAAAAAAATAAAAATAAAAACGGATCCTTTGACAGGAATAGGGAAAATGTAAAACTGAATATTAAAAGTACAACTCAACCACATATCACTCTCCTTGTGTTCGCGCATTCCTTACTGCAAAGCAACTTTCCGATTGATAGCAATGCTCTTCGCGCATCACTTATTTTAGGTCAAAAAAGCTACAAATAATTCTTTTTCCACAACAGAAATATGCAGCATATGGGGGGGGGGGGCACTGGATTTATAAACACGGCCTTTAAACCGACTTTAAAAGCAGGAGTTCCTTTTCGTTAAAGCTATTAAAGACGAAATCCCCCTTAACGAGACTACGAAGGAGTGTAAAAGCTTAAGTGTCGGAAGCCACATAGATAGGAAGAATTTCAAAACCACGGCATTTATAAAAATCGTGACCACAATCAAAAGATTAACATTTTTTTCAAGGTTTTGATCGTTATATCTGTGATTTTGAAGTTTAATTTTCCTAAGGCAACATCTCCGACAAGGCTAGGGAACACATGAGCTATGAGAGTCACCCAGGGTCCCGTGAATCATGTCATCCCATCCTCTAATCTCACAGGCCGAGAAATCGGATCCAGACACGGTCAACAGCGTGGCTACGGTCACAGAAGGAACTACAGGGAGCCACGGTCTCCGTGCTCCGAGGGCAGTGCTCTTCCCGCTACAACAGCAGGGACATCATGGACAGGTACCCCGTCTTTGTCTGAAATACCTATGGGAAAGCGACACACATGAGCGGGGTACGTCCCAAATCATCACACCAGTGACGTGAACATGGGAGCGCATTTCAAACACGCAACTGCAATCAAAGGACAAGCGTAACATTTGGTCCTGAACGTTTCTGAGTTTGCCTCTACTGAATAATGGTGCCAACCTGGATCGCGAGGCCCCACGTAAATCACCACCTATTGTGGCTAAGCTGTAATGTCAGCCAACCAATTTAAAACCATTTCTGACACAGAAACATGTATTTAGAGACTTTGTGCCAACTAAGAAACCACATAGTTTCTCGGTCATGTGTACAGGATACTCTGTATGGAATGCTAAATACTCAAAACCACACTGGTTTTTGGGGTTACCTTTCTTGATTGCTCATTTTGGCATACATTGCTTTCACCAATTCCGGGCTTTTCAGAAAATGGTCTGTGATAATCAAGAATCTAAGAAAAAAAAAGAGGAGAAAGTGTGGTTAGTAGAAACATAGTACAATGGACATGGCCTTATCGACTTCAGGGGCATTTTACACATAAAAGTACCTCTTTTTATCGAACTTTTGATTTGCTGTAATCTTAAAATGTTTTAAGAGGGTCACATACCATTTTTCCAGTAGCGGCGAAAAGAAAATAAAAACCCTCTAAATAGGTTTCTCCAACTGTACTTTGGAAAAATGTATTGAAATGATTCAAATTTATTCAACTCTAGGTCTTATCTAAGTTCCATTTTAACTGTAAAATGAAATTAAGCTACAAGTTCAGGTATAAACAGGAACCCTAATAAACTGTTTTACTCAGAAGGTGAAGTGCTAAAATTGACTGGAGAAATGGATATGTCACACATTTTATTTAAACACATGCCAACAACCCAGTAATGCACACTGGCTTGATTACCTCGTCTGTAAGAGCTCTCGAGTTACCAAGAAAACATCCTCATTGTCAAGCAATGCACTCATCTAAACTCAGAGATCAACTTATGGAAACCCCGAGGCAGAGATTATAAGCGTATTTCTTTAAAGTACCACTGTGACAACTAAAAAGCTTGAATAGTATTATTAATTAATTCTGAATCATACTGGCCAGAGGGCATCTGCAGGCTTAAGAACTAAAGAATATACTGTTTATAACCAAGGTTACAGCAGTTAAGAGTGACTGTAAAGCACTAACTCTATTTATGAACACAGTTTATTCAACCCCTTAAAAAATATAATGAAATTATGTGTTTCAGTATGATAACCAAATGAACCATACTAACTCTCACAACACAGTGTCAATCATACAAAAACAAAATCCAAACATGTTCTATTTCTTCCACAGCCCTCAAAATAACTGATCAGCACTTTGATATATGATATTTCTAATAATGATGGATATATTCAAAATTCTCAATTTTCTTACCAGTTTAGGTAGGTCATCAGACTGCAATTATAGAAATTCATGCATTTTAAGCCAGGTACGCAAAATGATCCTAAAACTCATTCATGATTCATTCAGCTTTCTGGAACTCAAAACATTTTCCTGAAAGACCATTCATTCAAAAATGCAATGTTCCGGGGCACCTCAGTGGCTCAGTTGGTTGAGCATCGACTCTTGATTTCTGCTCAGATCATGATCTCGGGGTCCTGGGATCAACCCCCGCATCAGGCTCTGTACTGGGCATGGAGCCTGCTTAAGATTCTCTCTCTCTCTCTGCCCTTCCCCCCGATCCCTGTGCTAGCTTGCTCCCTCTCTCAAAAAAACAAACACACAAATGATAATAAAAAATAAAAAGTATTTAAAAAACACCTCCATGTTCCAAAACTGTGCTAGGAGCTAGGCCACAATCCATATTCCAAAATGCTAACAGCGGAGAAAAGCCCACACATAAATAGAGAATTAGACAAAAATGTCTTAGGGGCAACACACACACGCTTTGCGGAATAGAGAAATAACAAAGCTGATCTAACCACAGGGTCAGGGCAAGACGTTCGGGATGCTGGAGGAGGTATTCTGTGAGTCCCTCACTGAAGGGGGACATGGAAAAACGGGATGGCAGTGCACTCAGGAACTACACCCAGGAACACACAGTGAGGGTCTAAATAGAGATTCAGGACCGAAAGCTTCCATCTTGGAATGCTGCTGGGCCCCAGCTGTGGGCCCCCTCATCCCTCAGCCATGGTTCTGTGACAAGCACACCCTCCTTCTCCACGCCAGCCAGTGTCCTCTCTCTTTTTGATCGATTTGTGCTGATCTTCTTAAAGAACCAGTCTAGCCTTGGTTAATTTTTTCTATTGATTTCTGTTTCCTGTGTCACTGTTCTCGGCCCTGATCTCGTTACCAATTGCTTCTTTCTACCTACTCTGGTTTTTCCGTGCTCTTGTGTAACCTCTCAAAGAACCTTCACAGAGGTCACTGCTTTCAGACCCTTCTTCTTTTCTGATACAAATATTTAAAGCTATACACTTAGCTTTATCCCCAAAATGCTGTATTTTCATTATCCTTCAGTTCGAAAGACTCTCTAATTTGCCCTATGATTTCTTTGACACACGGATTCTTTAGATGAGCTAATTTCCAAAAACCTGGAATTTTTCTCAGTATCATCTGATTATGGTTTTCTAATGTAAGGTCATCGTAGTCAGAGACCACAAACTCTGTATGTTCGCAATCCTTTTTGTATATTTACTGAGACTTTTTATAGCCCAGATTATGGTTGATCTTGGTGAACATTACACATGCAGCTGAAAACAAAGTGGACTTTGCAAGTGCCGAGATAACGCTCTACAACATCACTCCATGAAGACGGTTCTGAGATCATCTACGTCTACACTGACGTCTGTCTGCTCGTCGATGGCTGAAAAGCAAGTATTAAAATCTCCCAACTATCACTTCCAATTCCAGGCATAATGGACTAACGATTTACCCTCCTACCTCAAACCATGAAAGCAGGCAAAATATATGAAATAACTGTTTTCAGACAACGAACAACAGACCCAAGTCAGATTGCAGAAAATAAAAGTCACTTTGGCAAATTTCCTTTTAAGCAAAATATTCTTTTTTAATTTTTTTTTTAAAGATTTTTATTTATTTGACAGAGAGAAACACAAGCAGAAGGAATGGGAGGGGGAGAAGCAGGCTTCCTGCCGAGCAGGGAGCCCAATGCAGGGCTCAATCCCAGGACGCTGGAATCATGACCTGAGCCAAAGGCAGACGCCCAATGACTGAGCCACCCAGGCGCCCCTAAACAAAATATTCTAATACGTGTGTGATAAATGTGACTTGATCAGTATGTTTATAAAATCCTTAAGGCCTAACAGCAGAAGGAGACACACTCAGGAGGAAGGAAGAGCTGGAACCGGAGTTGAAAAGTCTTCCAAGTACACAGGGCGGTGAGGGTGAAAGCGATGGGGAAGGGCAGAGGAGAGACGGGTCACAGCCAACTCTGCTCTTTGGCCGCTGTGACCATCAGCAGCATCTCGAGCAGAAAGGAAAGGGGATCCACACTTTGACCTTTCTATCAAGAAAAAGCACGAGCAGATCAAACACCTAAACCTCAAAACTGAAATGATACAACACTGGATGAAAACCTCAGTAGAACAAAGATCTTTATAGCTATTACCAAAAATCTACGGGACCTAAAAAAACTGACAATTTCAGCTACGAAAACATCAAAGATTTTTATATCAAAAAAAAAGCCACATGCAAAGTTAAAAGACAAAGGAGTGAGAAAAAATATTTGCATTTTATTTCACACAAAGGACTACTGGCCCTAACTTAGAAAATATTCCTACATCAGATAAGGATACGACTGACATCCAAATGGAAAATGGATAAAGAAAACGAGAACGCACGTAAGAGAAAAATGGGCTTTTCAACATACAAAACAGTGCTCAACCTCATAAGAAAAACAGAAAATAAAACTCTGTAATGACACCATTTTAAACCTTGGAGACTGGCAAATCCAATAGTCTGACAGCATACCCCGTCAGCAATGAGGGAGGAAAGCAGGTCCTCTCCAATGGCCAAGAGGACTATATGTTGGTACAAAAGCTATGAAACACTACTTGGCAGTATTTATTAAAATATAAAAAAGCACGTTCCCTTTGACTTAGTGATTGCATTTAACGGACTATCGGACAATCATACTGGTCCACGTGCAATATGCCAAATTCCATAGTTACGGAACACTGGGAACCTAAATGCTCCCCAGCAAGGAACCGACTAAATAAACTGCAGTATATTCACAGAGTGGAAGATAAAGTTCTCTATATACTTACACGGAAAAGACCTCGAAAATACACTATTTGCTTAAAAAAAGTAAGAGGCTCAGGGGAGCCTGGGTGGCTCAGTCGGTTAAACATCCGACTCTTGGTTTCGGCTCAGGTCATGAGCTGAGGGTCCTGGGATCGAGCCCCACACAGAGCTCTATGCTTGGCGTGGAGCCTGCTTGAGACTCTCTCCTTCTCCCTCAGCCCCTCCCCCTGCTCGCACACTCCCTCTCTCTAAATAAATATATGAATAAATAAAATCCTTAAAAAAAAAATATATATATATATACACATATATAAATTTTTAAGAAAAGCAAGAGGCTCAACAATGTGTTGAGAAGCAAGCAAGCACCTCACCTGCCCAGGGGACGGGGCTGGATGGAGGGGGATGGCTGGGAGGGAAACTAAGGAAACTTTCTGATACTGGAACCATAGGAATGTATTACCTATCGAAAAATTAAATGTGTAATTGAAGCATATCCTGGAAAATTCAGCTCAAGTTTCTCTCTGCTTTGTTGACACCCTGCTGAGGCAGGAGTGAAAGCACGGCCGTCTCTGGGACAGCTCGGTGGAGAACTCGGACACGTTTCGTCTTACCGGAAGCTAGTTCTGAGTAGACATATTTAAATTCCTACTAATAAAACAGCAAATACTATATATTGTGTACTGTGAGCCAAGCACCATCTAAGGAACAGCTTAGTACATAAAACACGGTGTGTATTTTTCTTCAAAGCATTCATCGGGCGCGGTACATCTGTCTCTCACTAAAACGTAATGTCTGAATTTTGACTCTCCAGTGCCACGAGCAGCACCTGGGCCCACTTCAAACACTCAATCGGTGTCTCCGTGACTTAATTAGTTTATGTTTAAAGCGAGCATTTGTAAGTTTTCGGAGTTTCCTGCAGGCCTGTGCAGAGAAGGAGTGGCATCTACCTCATGAGTTCTCCAAGATAAAAGCGCATCGGATCCTCGGGAAAAGGGCAATTTTTCCTAGCACAGAGCCCAGAGGCCCTCGTCCTGTGCCACAGGGGGACAGCCCTCCCTGCAGCAGCCTCGAGGCAGACCCAAAATAAGTGAGAGCGAAGCTGCTTCGGCACCACTCCCCGTGAGCCAGGCCCCGAACCAGGGAGGTGCACGTGGGAACTCGGATCGGCAGATCGACCCAGGAAAAGCTTTGATGAGTGCCTACAGAGGCACAGAGGGACTGTGCCTTTTTCAGAGTTTCTTTGCGTTTTTGAGTCACTCAGGTTTAGTACTAGGCAGCAATGACATCAAGCTCATACTCAACCGGGTTACCGGGTTACCGGTCAAATGCAAAACCATATGCTTTAAAAGTCACAGAACTGAATACTGGCTCGTTTGCTTTAACCAAAAATCATTAAAAACGCAAAGCCATTCAGAGCCAAGGGCAGGAAGGACATCCTCCCATGATGCTACGTAGAAGAGGGAGGAAGAAGTATGGCCATTCAAAGCTCCAAGCGACGGCAAGATAGACAGTGTCGTTGGCCGATGCACCCAGTGCCAAATCAACACTCCGGTGAGTTTCCAACCGCCTTTCGACACACAGGACGTGAAGTTCAAAAGCCTGGAAACGGGGGCGCCTGGGTGGCTCAGTGGGTTAAAGCCTCTGCCTTCGGCTCAGGTCATGGTCTCATGGTCCTGGGATCGAGCCCCACATTGGGCTCTCTGCTCAGCAGGGAGCCTGCTTCCCCCTCTCTCTCTGCCTGCCTCTCTGCCTGCTTGTGATCTGTCAAATAAATAAATAAAATCTTAAAAAAAAAAAAGCCTGGAAACGTCTAATCTAAATCAATCCCTTCATTGGAGAAATAAGGACCTACGGAAAGAGAGGCCCACAGAGGTTGAGTGTCCTGGGGAACCCCCCCGCCCCCCGTTACCTAAAAGTCAAGACGAGAGTGCCATCTCTGACCTCCGTGGTCCCTCTGAAAATGCTCCCCTTCGCAGGGCTTGCCCTTTGCTGAAGCAGCCCTTCTGGAAAGAAGCTTCAGGAGAACTTAGGGTCTGGTTCTTCGTGTCACCTTCAGTTCAAAATGATCAAGGATAAAATTCCTCCATTCTTTTTTTCCTTTTTAAAGATTTTATCTTTAAGTAACTTCCACACCCAACACGGGGCTCGAACCTACGATCCCGAGGATCAAGAGTTGCACACGCTGACTGAGCCAGCCAGCCACCCCCTCCGTTCTCTCTTCCGTTCCACAAAGAAGAAACGTCCACTAGTGAGTGAAGATAGGGGCATTTTTACTTTAACTATTTGGAGGACAAGAATAACTACCACTCACATTCAATTTATACAAAAGGCAGAAGAAAGCATTCCGTGTGGACACCCATACGGACAACTGGAATTCTCGGCTACACCACCTTATGGGGTAACATTTAGCGGAGAATACAGATGGCCAATACACACAGAAAGCAATGAGCATGAGATGCCGACGAGAGGGAGATTTTTTCTTGCAACTGAAAAGTGGTAATTGCATGGCTGTCGATTA
Organism: Potos flavus; assembly: GCA_028534135.1. Classification (NCBI taxonomy): domain Eukaryota; kingdom Metazoa; phylum Chordata; class Mammalia; order Carnivora; family Procyonidae; genus Potos; species Potos flavus. The sequence goes on from CM052897.1 coordinate 2,723,715, forward strand.
TGGGTAAGTTTGTGTTAGCTGCTGAGATTGTTTTTCTAAATATAATATATTCTCCATCCCAAGATGTTGCCTAAAGTTACAAGCAAAATTCTCAACTTTCACTCAGAATTCACTGCATTTACTTTCTCACCAAACATCTGCTCGAGGGAAACCAAAGACGAAGACAAGAGACCCAATCACGTTCAATGTTTTCTAAGTTACAGACTTTAAATTTGTGATTAAATTCTTGTGCAGAACAACTGTGTCTGTAAATTCAGAAATGCTGTGGTAGTCCTGTGTGAGGGAGGTGGGGTCCCACTAATGGGAAACCTAAAATGCCACAAGGACATCTAGAGACCTTAAGACTCAAATAACACTCCAAACTTTATGGAAAATAGAATAAAAGATCTTGGGGGAGGGTCACAAATATACTCTAGCAAAGGCAGAAGCTGGAGTAGAAGGGGCATCAAAGAAATAGATTTCTTTTATGAAAAGAAAAAACTAGAAATGTGATCCGTTTGCTAAGTTCTGAATTTCACACACACAGAGACACACACAGACACAGACACACACACACACACAAGCTGAATTCTTTCCCTCTGTGTGCATGAGGGTCACAGGCTCGCTTCATCTACTACTTTGTGTTTCTGGTGCCAAAATTGACTCATGCAGGCAGTCAGAGGCAAGAACTCTGGAGTCTAATCTTGAAATTCATCATTTTAAACGTGATTACAGAAAAGCTAACATTCACAAATCGAGTTGTTGATGCCAAAGCACTGACCACATTTTTACATCATTTTCCATACTGGCTACAACCCAAAATGCACGAAGGTCCGTCTTTCCATCTCCTTCTTTCTCTCAGTCTTACTCATTTATCACTGGTGTTAAAGCATATGAACACTTACAGACAGATTAATTACCATCTGCAATGCACCGTTTCCATGTCATGTAGAAGGTGCTAAAAGCCATCCCTAAGCTTCGAGGAGCATATGTTAAAAAAAAAAAAACCAAAAAACAAAGATTAGTATGTCGTTGGTAAACGGAGGTATTCTTGAAGTCAAGGTTTTAGGGAAATCTTTTTCAAATGAGAGCTATTTATTATTTCCATTTCCATATAAGCATACGATATCAAAGCTACACTTACGAATAAAACAGATTTCAGTGACTCTGAAAACCCAGAAAATTCTTTTACAGTTCACCAATTAAACGAAGAATCTGATTTAAACACGCTCCAGAAAATGGATGCTGCTCTCCTATTCTAATTTCTGGGAAATCCAACCCACAGCTGCTTCCTTCGGCAACCGAGACAAAACTCGCAGAGCCGCTATAAAAAGTAACAGTCTCCTCTTTGACAGGTAAATAACCTCTTCAGGGGGTCGAATGTGAGGAACAGAAGGCAGAAAATTCTACTAGAAAACGAATGAGTTATAATCTCTGAAAAAGATATCACAGCAGCCAGGATCTCCCAGGCACCTTTACTGGGCTGTGGGATTTAGATGAATTCAAACGCCCAAACCCAACCCTTGGATTCATCTCGGGTTATCTAAGAGCACGAAAACATCTTTCACACCCACCACCAAAAGGAGCCAACATTTTTAGAAGGACGTTATCCCAATAACTCAAGTGCGCCCACACTTCCCTTCTCTGGTGTACCTAAACAAAAAGGTCCGGTAGTTGAAACCTTACATTTGTCCCTTTCCAAGAAAAGACACCAAACCCAAGAATTCGAACACCATCCAGTTTTGTACTCTTTGTCAGCCATCCCATGATGTTAGCAGGTGGGAGGGCAAAGAGCAAGCGCTCTCTAATTTTCAGAGGTGGGCTCATATTTAATGGTAAAAAGTAACAGTTTGGTTGGAAGCCTCTGGATGCTGGCGTAAGCTCGACCTGTGCCTCGCCGAGCTGCGCTTCGCAGAGAACACATTTTTAACAAACTGAAGGTCTGTGGCAAGCCTGTGTCCGCAAGTCTGTTGGCACCAGTTTTCCAGCATTTGTGCATCTCGTGTCTCTGGTCACATTCTGGTAATTCTCATGATATTTCAAACATTTTTATTATTTTATTTGTTATGATCATCTGTGATCAGTGATTATCATTCACTGAAAGCTGAGTTGATGGTTAGCATTTGGTAGCAAGAAAGTATTTTTTAAATTAAGGTACGTAGACTGTTTTTGCAAGAGAAAATGCTATTGCACACTTATTAAATTATGCTATAGTGTGAACATAGCTTTTACATGCACTGGGAAACCAAAAATTTTACTTGATTCTCTTTCCACCAGCGTTCGCTTCACTGCAGTGGTCTGGAACCGAACCTGCAATACTTCTAAAGCATGCCTGTATTTCGGGATCTCGTTTTTGCTTAGCCAATGCAGAATTCCTCTCCCACGAATCGAAGTGTCACTGTTGCATGGCGGAAGACATCAGCTACTACCACTACTTCTCGTCCTTTCTCCTGCCTACCTCCACCTGCTGACCTCTGAGAACTCTAGCTTGAGCTTTCCTGAAGTGGATTCCATCTTTTGCCCTTTACCCCATTGCTGCTAGAAAACCGCCTGTGAGCTAAGACACTTAAATGAAACTGAATTCGGCTACAGAAAATATTTCTAAGTAAGCAGACGCTAATGATTCATCCATCGTGTTTATGAAACATCAGAATCTGGAGGGAGGTAATCTAAGTCAAGCACGATATCATACTATTTTCATGTACCAACTTGTGTTTGTGTGCACATGGTAATTCAAATATAAATAAGTGTTTGGAAAAATAAGTAATTTAAAAATTAGGTATAATTTCAATAGAATAATAAAGTTTACACTGAAAGAAACTCAAACTGAGAAAGCTGGTCCCTCACCCTTGAAATGCAAGTGGCACTACTGGCAGCTCAAGGCCCCCCACGCAGACATAACCTGTGCCCTGAACATGTTGACCGGTCCGTGAAAACACGCATAAAAGTAGATCCCCGGAAAACTGGGGAACACGACAAAGAACGACAATATCTCTGGCGATTTTTACCATGATGATAGGGTCACTTCCTCAAGAGAATTACAAACACAAATGTTTGTAATTACAAACAATTACAAACAATTACAACCATAAATGTGTACCTAACCACAGAGCCCGAAAATAAGAGATGCAAAACCCAACAGATCTGGCTGGAGAAACAGAAAACGGTCCACTTCCAGTAATGAGCGGAAGAGGCTGACGGAAGACCACCAAGAAACAGAAGGCCCAACAGGCATCTACACAGCACCAAAACCCAAATCTGCAATCCTCTCAACGCACGTGGGACAGTGTCTGTGACAGGCCAGGTGCTCGGCCACAAAAAGTGCCTCAATATAATTAAAAATTAAAAACGGAATCTTATAAAGTATGTTCTCCGACCACAACGGAATCAAACTAAAACTCAAAAGCAAAAGGAAATTCAGGAAATACACAAATATGGGAAATTGAATAAGCTCCTAAATAACCAACAGGTCAAAGAAAAAGTTGTAAGAGAAATTAGATATAACTAGAGATGGATTAAGATAAAACTATATGAGATACAGCTATTACAAAGAAATTTATAGATGTAAATACCTACATTTAAAACACCCTCTCATCAATAACTGAACCTTCCAGTTTCTTAAGAAACTAGAAAAAAAGCAAACTAAACACAAATTGATAAGGAAGGATAAATAAGGATCACAGCAGAAATAAATGAAATAGAGAATAGAAAATGAATAGGAAAAGAAAAAAAATCAATGAAACCAAAAGCTGGTTCTCTGAGATCAAAACCCTGACTAATCTTAAGCTGTAACAACCAAAATACAGACTGAAATTACTAAAATCAGGAACAAAGAGGAAACATTCCTACCAACCTCACGTAAATAAAAAGGGATTCTAAGGCAGTACTATGAATAACTATGCCAACATACCAGGCTGCCTGGGCCAAGTGGACAAATTCCGGGAAAGACACAAACTAGTGAAACTGACCCAAAAAGAAGTAAACCATCTAAACAGTCCTGTAACAACAAGCGGAGATTGGATGAGTCATCAAAAAACTTCCCACAATGAAAAAAAAAGCCCAGGACCAGATGGCTTCACTGGTGAATTCTACCAAATATTTACAGAAAAATTAACACCAATCCTTTGCAAACTTTTTTCCAAAATAACAAAAAACAGAAACCTAAGAAAAGGGAACACCTCTCAACTCATTCTGTGAGGCAAGTGTTAACCTGGTACCAAAACCAGGCAAAGGCATCACAAGAAAAAGAAAACTACAGCCCAATATGCCTTATCAACATAGAAATAAAAGTCCCTAACACAATATGAGCAAGCCAAATCCACAACATATAAAGATTATATACCATAAGCAGGTGGGCTCTACCCCAGGAATGACAAGTTGGTTTAAAATAAAAACAAAATTAGGGGCAACTAGGTGGCTCAGTTGGTTAAGCATCTGACTCTTGATTTCAACTCAGGTCATGACCTCAAGGTTGTGAGATTAAGCCCCCTGCTGGGCTCCACACTGAGCTCGGACCCTGCTTGAGATTCTCTCTCCCTCTCCCTTTGCCCCTCCCCTCCACACAGTCCACAGATGGACTGCGCACAGTCCATCTCAGAAAAAAATTTAAAAAAAAAAACAAAATTAATCACCATAATATACTATAGCAATAAGATAAAGAACAAAAACTTCAACAGATGCAGACAAAGCATTTGATAAAATCTAACAGCTTTCATGATAAAAAACATTCAACCAACTAGGAGTAAGTACAGGAAAATTTCTCATCCCGAAGAAGGGTAACTATGGAGAACCATACTTCACACTCATTTGTGAAAGACTGACAGCCTTCCACCTGAAATCAGGAGTGAGACTCAGGTCTGCTCTTCACGTCTACTCAGCATTGTACTAGTCAGAGCAACTGCATAAGAAAAAGAAAAAAAGGAAACCCAATTGGACAGAAAAAAGTAAAACTATCTATTTGCAGGTGGCAGGATATAAAATCAACATACAAAATCAACCGTATTTCTATATACTTGCCATTTACAACGCATGAATGAAATTAAGAAAACAATTCCCCTTAAATAGCATCAAAAATAAAGTACTTAGAATTAACTGAACTAAAGCTATGTAAGACTTGTACACGAACACACTACAGAACTTCATTGAAGAAATGAATAAGGGCAGGGGTGCCTGGGTGGCTCAGTGGGTTAAAGCCTCTGCCTTCGGCTCAGGTCATGGTCTCAGGGTCCTGGGATTGAGCCCCGCATCGGGCTCTCTACTCAGCGGGGAGCCTACTTCCCCCTCTCTCTCTGCCTGCCTCTCTGCCTACTTGTGATCTCTCTCTCTCTGTCAAATAAATAAAATCTTAAAAAAAAAAAAAAAAAGAAATGAATAGGCCTAAATAAATTGAAAGACACCCCTACACATGAACGGGAAAACTTAATCTAGTTAAAACAGTAGTATTTCTCATAGTAATCTACGGATCCGTGTACTGTCTACCAAAACTCTAGTTGCTCCTCTGAACAAACTGAAAAGCTGATCCTAAAATTAATATATAACACAATGGACCCAGAACAGCCCAAAAAAATCCTGAAAAAGAAGAACGAAGTTGGAAGACTTACAGTTTCTGATTTAAGACTTAACACAAAGCTACAGACATCGAGACAGTGAGGTACTGGCATAAAAGAGAAAACTGAATGTAAACAACAAAATCAAAACCCTGAACAGAGCCTCAGGGACTATGGGGCAACAACGAAAGACAAAGGTTTGTGTCACCAGAGTACAGGGACTGCTCCGAGGGCCCTGTGGCCTCCCACACATGCACACAGGCCATGTAGACAAGAGCACAACAGCCTGTGATCCTCCCAGAACCCAAGGATGGGAGGCCTGAGGCTTCTGAGGCGGTCTCCTTCCTGCCCTGTGGGAGGCGGCCAGGGAGAGTCAGATGAGATGTCCGTCTGATGAGATTTGGAGCTGTCTGCCCACCCCCTCAGAATGTAAAACCGTTTCAAGCAACAGGGCCCCTCCCTACAGTCATCCCAGTCTTCCGGCCCCTTGTCAGCATGTGGGACGAGGATCAAGGCTTCTCCTTTTCCCCCATCCACAGAAGTAACAAACTGTCTAAATCTAACAGTGGCTTGTTGTGTCTTTACCGATTACATTCAGCCTCAGCCTTGGCCTTCTATGGCCTGACACGGAGGCCCTGAAAGAGAGGATGAAAAAGGATTCAAACAAATAGTGGCTGGAAACTCCCCAAATTTGGCAACATAAACCTACAGATTCAAGAAGTCTATAGAATCCAGAGAGGATATACCCAGAGAGATCCACGCCAAGGCATCATAACTAAACTTCTGAAAAGACAAAGAAAAGTCTTAAATAAGCAAGCAGAGAGAAGTGAAGCACTATGTATGGAGGTGGGGGACAGACAGACATGATAATCTGAATGACAGTGAATATCTCATCTGAACCGAAGCCCACGAGACCCACGTCAACGTCCAACCCTTAACGAACCACCCGGTGCAGCCACAGCAGTGACATCCGGATGCCCCAGAAGGGCCATGTGTTCTCAGGCTGTGCCCCAGTCCTCACCACCTCACGAAATTCCCTTCTCGCACCTCACTTCCTTTTTCCCACGCCTCCAGGTGCTGCCGAGAAACTTCTCTTGTATCGTTCAATTATTACAATTCAAACTCTTACTCTGCAAGGAAAGAGATCTGTTAGAATGTTCTCAGGCAGTCAAATTTCTAACAAGATACTCACGGCCATTCGGATTCAGGCTGCTTTTGGTGAGCTTCGATGACATCGATGGCAATGTTCAAATTTTCTTCCAGTTCTTTCATTCTTTCAGAATTCAGGGATGTGAACAAAATCATTGACGAGTAGGCAACAATTTTTTTGTCTGGATGATTTAAGCAAGACCTTCCAAATAAAGAAATAAGAGTGTGAGCCCATTCAGCAATATGATAAAATATGATTATGATATTACATAATATCGTACATAATAATCATCCCATTAACAAATTCAGTGCCTACTGATGTTTTTAAGGATTTAATGAAGTACGACACTTTGAAACAAGTACACTATATACTGTAAAAATAGCAGTGTAAAATGAGTCACAACACAAAGCAACCAATATTAAAGATGCAGCTGACTTATGACTCAAAAGCAAATACCATCTGATTAAAAAGATAATATGATTACATTTATAAAAGATTAAAATGTTCACTTGTTAGAAAAAAAATTAGGGACGCCTGGGTGGCTCAGTTGGTTAAGCAGCTGCCTTCAGCTCAGGTCATGATCCCAGGGTCCTGGGATCAAGTCCCGCATTGGGCTCCTTGCTCAGTGGGGAGCCTGCTTCTCCCTCTGCCTCTGCCTGCCACTCTGCCTGCTTGTACTCTCTCTCTCTGACAAATAAATAAATAAAATCTTTATAAAAAAAAAATTAAAGGCAAAACAGGCTACATCATTAACGAAGGACATTCCTTCACTAGTTATGAGGGACAGAATGTTTAGGGGAAAGACAGTATCCTGACAAGAAAGAGAGAGAATGTAGAGGCAAGAGCATCAGTGAGAGTCCTGCTTCACCTCCCCATCAGCTATGTGATCTCAGGAAGGTCACTGATTTATCGACTGTCAATAATATTATGGGTCGTGCGCTATGGCAGGATTTGTTTTTTTGACTTAAAACTTCACGAGACTCTTCTGGGGGAAATACATCCTTATATTACAAAGACTGTGTTGACTTTACTTGCCCAAGGGCACAAAGCCAGTGCCTCCCAAAGCTGGAATTCAAATTTGGTTATATTTGTCTCACAGATACATGCGGAGTGAAGTCAAATAACCTCTCTCCGTGTGTTTTCTGATATAAAAATGGAATACAACGATGTCCTTGGCCTACCTCACGGAGCTTCGGTGAGGATCAGATTTGACACCGTCAGTAAAACCACCACGGAAACTGTCTCGATTTCTCTGACCACCCTGCTGAAGGGCCTCTCCTCTGTGTTTCTGTGACAATAGGACTGACCCTCAATCCAGACCAATGGAATGGTGTCCATTCTCACACTATGGCGTGCTCACCTATTCCTTCATTTTCCCCACCGAAGCATGGGCTTTTGGGAAGTAATAAACATACCTAAATTACCCATATTCCACGTACCTAGCTCAGAACCTCACAGATATTACTTATTTGAAATGTTTTAAAGGAATGACTTTTCAAGAAGAAGTAATTTCTATTTCTGTAGCTTGAATTCCACAATTCTTCCTTCCACCTAAGCTTAATTATCATTAATCATAAAGATTTTAGGCCTCCAATTCTACTTACTCGTAGGATTTTGAGAGCCAGTTATAGACTCAGTGAACCATATCTGTTTCTATCCAGTTTATCTGATCCGAACATCACTCTTTACGCACAGCCCAGAACACTCTACCGCCAGGGAAGGCAGCAGACTCTAGGCAGCTGCTGTCTGAGCAGGTGCAGCCTCTGGATCCAGAGAGCAGCTAGGCCATTTACCAGCAGTGTCAGATCCCCCGCCTGTCCCAAAGGGGACAGCGCCACCTGCCCTGCAGGGCTGCTGACCAGGACAGAGAACGCCCAGCCCGGGGCATTTGAACAACAACTCCTACGCTACTGTTTACATTGTTGCCACAACCAAAGACACCCCACTCGTTGGCAACCGAGCCTGGATGAGAAGCCAGGCCACCCACTCTCAGACAGTGCCTCTCCTATTACCTATCCTTCCTCTGCTATCTGCTCACCTTTCATCTCCATGATCAGCTTCTTACGAACCAACAGAGCTGGTCAAAACAAAATAGTAAATCACCAGGAAAAGCGCCATGAACCAATCTAGACCAACAGACTGGTTATCCACATCTTATAGCTCTCCAGATCTACCAAAACATACAGCCTCGTGCCGGGTATGTTAGAAGTGCTCGACAGGGACGCCTGGGTGGCACAGTCAGTAAAGCGTCTGACTCTAGATTTTGGCTGAGGTCAGGATCTCAGGGTCGTGAGTTCAAGCTCCACACTGAGCTCCATGCTGGGTGTGGAACCTGCTTGAGATTCTCTCTCTCTCTCTCCCCTTACCCCTGCACCCCATTTTTCTCCCTCTTCCCTTACCCTTCCCCCCAATAAAAAAAAATAAGTGCTCAGTAAATAAATAAATGACTAGTTCATTGCCCATACTTCCATAGTTTATGGCTTTTTTATTATAAATTTTTCTTATCCATTATAATAAACTTAGTATTTCTTAATCAAAATTTTTATTTTCTTAAAATACAACTGACATACAACAATGGGTGTAAATCTTAAGTGTAGAGCCCAATAAATGATTAGATATGGCTACACTTCCACAACTACCAGCCAGATCAAGACATGGAACATTCCCAGAACCCCAGGAGACTCCCTCATGACCTCTCCCAGCTCCTACGGAATCTGCCACCACCCACCAACCACCACCACTATCCTGAATTCTATTATCGAAGGTTAGTTTTTCCTGTTTTTGAACTTCATGTAAATGGAATGATATAACCACAGTCTTTTTAGAAGTCAGAAAACCTTTTATCAATATACTTACAAAAAGAGCTCTGGGAAGGCATGCACCCAAACAATGGACTGGGAATCTTCATTCCTCGAGGCAATGTTGCCTAGAAACTGCAGGCCACAGCGAAAAGCTGAGGATTTATAAAAAGTAAAAACAGATACAATTTAAAAAATTTTTGACATACTGAATAAACATATCTTAATAAAAAGAAAACATTCCACATTATTAAACAGGAAGTTTCTGTTAGCTTCTTTTACCTATATAAGTCTCTTACCGCAATGAAACTTTGGGCACGACCTTACTATTAAAATGCCTTACCAAAACAATGTATTTTAGACAAAATTAATTAACTTAAAAAGACTGTAGATGTACACAAAATATACCTCTAATTTACATTAAATATCACTGGATTGTGTGTTCCAATCAAGAGAGCTACTCTTCAAGTGGCTTTTGTAAAATCTAACTTAATGCTATTTAAAACAAACATCTAAAACATAAGACTACAGTAATATTGAAAGTTAAAGAATAGTAAAAACATACATTAGGCAAAACCAGCCTATAAAGGAAGTCATACACCACTTAAAATGGGATGTAATAAACATTAAGGCAAAAACCATTATCAGAGATTATTATTAAAAGTCATTTCCGGGGCACCTGGCTGGCTGTCAGTGAAACATGTGACTCTTGATCTCAAGGTTGTAAGTTCGAGCCCCACGTTGGGTACAGAGACTACTAAAGATAAACTTTAAAAAAAAAGGCCATTTCAGAATGACTTAATTCAACAGGAAGATATAACAATTTTAAATTAAAATCACCTAATAACATGGACTCCGATATATATATATATATATATATATATATATATGTATATATATATATATATGTGTATATATATATATATAAGAAAAACTGACAAAAAGCACAAAAGAAAGAAAAATACCCACAATTAAATTTGCCAGTAGTTATACATCTTTCTGGGTAATGTATAAAACAAGCAGACAAAAGATTAGTATATTTAAAAGATTTTAACAGCATTTAATAACAACCTGGTTGACAGATTTAGAATATTTCACCAATAAAAGTGCAGAATACTGGACAAAACCCAGAAAGCTGACAACACCCAGTGCTGGCACAGATGTGGAGCAACAGGAATGCTCATCCATGGCTGGTGGGGACGTGGAAGGGCACAGTCACCGTGGAAGACAGTTTAGTTCAGTGGTTTCTTACAAAACTAAACATACTCTCAATGTACAATCCAATAATCACAATCCTTGGTATTTACCCAAAGTAACTGAAAACTTACATCCACACAAAACCCTGCACGTTAATGTTTACAGCAGTTTTATTCATAATTGCCAAATGAAAGCAACCAAGATGTCCTTCCGTAGGTAAACAGGTAAACACACCGTGGTCCGAGCAGACAATGAAATGCTATTCGGCACTCAAAACAAATGAGTATCAAACCAGGAACGGACATGGAGGAAACTTACACGCACATTACCAAGTGAAAGAAGTCAATGAAAACGCCACATACTATATTATTCCAACTATGACATTCTGGAGAAGGCAAAACTCCGGAGACACTGCAAAGATCCATAGTTGCCTGGGATAAGGGCAGGGACAGTGAAAAGGCAGAGCACAGAGGACTTGAGGGCAGTGGAACTACTGTGTGTGATACTATGATGGTGAATACATGTCAACAGAGTCACGGGAGCGGCAGGCAGAGGGAGAAGCAGGCTCCCTGCTGAGCAAGGAGCCCAATGTGGGACTCGATGGCGGACGCTTAACCGACTGAGCCACCCAGGTGTCCCTCAACACATTTTTAAAACCTGATATACAGATAATGCTTACTTACTACATCGCCATTATGTTTATATACAATTACTTGGGGGAAATAAGCCCCCAAAAATGATTAGAAAATCCCCACATATTTAAAATTAGAAGACAGAAAAAAAAAATTAAAAAATAAAAAATAAATTAAAAAAAATAAAATAAAATTAGAAGATAGACCCTAAATAACCTATGGGGACAGAAAAGAAATCACAATGGAAATGCAATATTCAAACCAAATGTCAACAAAGATGCCAGAAACCAAAGCTTCTAGATGCAGCTAACATGGTACAGAGAGGTATATTCATAGCTTTAAAATGCACACTTTGGGAAAGAAGAATGAAGGAAATAAATAAGTTAAACATTTGCTGCAAGAAATTACAAAAATAATAATAAAACAACCCAAAACAGTGAAGGAAGAAAAAAAGATTAAGAGCAAAAAATTATTAAAATTGAAAGCAGTCATAAAAAGAGAATATCAAGATCCAAAATGTGACTCTTCAAAAAGCTCAATACTGACTAACCTTTGGGAAAACTGATCAAAAAAGAGAAAAGGCACAAAGAATAAAGACATAAAATTTTCAGAAATGACAAAGAGGACCCAGCCATGGATCTTGCAGACATCAAAAAAGAAAGTCAGAAGATATTACAAATACCTTTAGGCCACACTGTTTGAAAACTTAAGTTAAATGAACAAAACCCCAGAATACAGCTAATAAAAACCACCTCTGTAAAAAATTCAGGGAATGCCTACAGTCTTATACCATTAAGGTCATCGAATCAGCAATCAGAAATTTCCCCACAAAGAAAAAAAAAATCCTAGACCCAGGCAGCTTTACTGCCTGTTCACATTCAAGGAAGAAACAATTCCAATTTACACAACTCTTCCAAAGAACAGAAGAAGAGAGAGTAGACCCTCAAACCAACTTGGTGAGGCCCGCATAACTGTGATACCCGAGTCGGAACAAGCACAGCAGGAAAAAGGAAGAGAACAGAATGTAAAAAATACTAAAAATATATTTCAAGTGGAATCCAGTCACATAGAGCATGATGAAGCCGTGAACTTACAACTTACACCGTGAACTTACACTGCAAGCTGCTTTCATGTCACAAAGTCAAAACTTGTAACTGACCACATTAACCTACAAGGACAGAACGTATGAAAGTCTCAAATACCCCAGGGAACATGCCTGATGAAATTCCACACCCATTCATAGTTTCAAACAACAAACAACTACAAGCCACCGAAGATTACAAGAGGGCTTCTTTAAACCTAAAAATGGGTAGCCAACAACAAAAAAAATCTACAGCACATACTATAATTAATAGCCAACTGGAGAGAGAGTGCCTTCCGAAAGGGAAGGAGAAGGAAATACCTGCTATCACCATTTCTGGTCAACATTCTACTGAAAATCCAGGCCAGTAAAAAAAAAAACAAAACAAAAACACTAAGAACACTTTTTTTTTTCTCAAAAGGATAGCCAAAGGTTGAAAAAGAAGACACTAGACGTTTTCGTCCCTCACAGTTAAAGTGTCATTTCTAATGTACATGGAAAGTATTTTTAAGTGTATAAGTTGTTTGAATTAATAAGAGTCACGAAAGTTGCTGGATACAAAGTCAGTATTTAAAAAAGTCAATGGGGCACACCTGGGTGGCTCAGTCAATCAAGCATCTGCCTTCGGCTCAGGTCATGACCTCGGGATCCTGGGATGGAGCCCTACGTTGGGTTCCCCACTCAGCAGGGAGTCTGCTTCTCCTTCTCCCTCTGCCCCTCCCCCTATTTGTGCATGTGCGCGCGCTCTCTCTCTCTCTCAAATAAATAAATAAAATCTTTTAAAAAATAACTAAAAAGGGGCGCCTGGGTGGCTCAGGGGGTTAAGCCTCTGCCTTTGGCTCAGGTCATGACCTCGGGGTCCTGGGATCGAGCCCCGCATCGGGCTCTCTGCTCAGCAGGGAGCCTGCTTCCCCCCCTCTCTCTGCCTTTCTCTCTGCCTACTTGTGATCTCTCTCTCTCTGTCAAATAAATAAATAAAATCTTAAAAAAAAAATAAAAATAAATAAAAACATTTAAAAAAAATAACTAAAAAAAATTTTAGAAATTAAAGTCGATAATATTTCCATATATATATGGAACAAGCACAAAAAATCAAGAAAGGAGACCGTGTATGAAAGCGTCAAAAATACAGTTAAAAGTGATGTACAGTGCCATTAAGCAAAAAAATTCTAAAACTTGACCAAGTAAGGAATTACACCATGTTCACGGATTAGAGGAATCCACTTTTCTCTAGAGATTAAATGCAATCTGAGTCTGAATATCAAAAGATGTGCATGTGTGTGTGTGCACACGCGTGCGCACATATATGGGTATGTGCATGTGTATAATTTTACACATCAGAGGTTGTGTATATATTTGTGTAGGTGTCTGTGTAACCTGACAAGATGATGCTAAAATCTGCCACTATACAAAGGGCCAACAGCTGAGAAGCTGCTGAAAATCACTAGGTAAGAGGTTTTGTTTT
>CM052897.1:2737662-2791045 GCA_028534135.1 Potos flavus
TAAAAAGACATTTTAAATAACACACACAAAATAATACCAGAGAAAAACATTAACAAACAAAACTACGTTAAAACTAAGAACACTTGGGCGCCTGGGTGGCTCAGTGGGTTGAGTGTGTGCCTTCGGCTCAGGTCATGATCCCAGAGTCGTGGGATCGAGTCCCACATCGGGCTCCCTGCTCAGCGGGGAGTCTGCTTCTCCCTCTCCCTCTACTCCTCCCCTCACCACTTGTGTACTCTCTCTCTAATAAATAAAATCTTTAAAAAAAAAACAAACTAAGAACACTTTTTTTTCTCAAAAGACACCCTAAAGAATGTTTTAAAAACACTATCCACAGAATAGGAAGAAAGACAAACATGCAACCTAAGTGCCACAGGATTTATACAAAGATTCAAAGAGCTTTTATAAATCAGTCGACAAGACAAATCCAATAGGAAAATGGCAAGTCCATCCTCCTCTGTCCAAGCAGCCTCTTGGGAGGAATGCAGGTACTTGGTTCTGGCCGACTCCCCGGCCAGTTTCGGTAGCATGCCGTCTCCTGAGGCAAAGCCTCCCCAGGCATGAGCTCCTGCAGGGCATGACCAACCGGATGTGTCCAGCAGCCAGAAACTTTCTCAGGAGGCTTCCTAGCAACCTCCCCGTGAACGACTTCCCCTGCACCCCAGAGGGTGGATTTCCAGCAAGTTCCACCAACACGGCCCCCCAGCGACTTCTCCACGCGAGAAGTGAGCCATGACCAGGCCATCTCCAAAGAGAGCTGCATCTCAGACCTGCGGAGGGGGGAGTCTCTCCCTTGGACACTCATCTCAGCCCTAGGGGTACTGGCTGCCCAGCATATCTACAATTCCTGCATTCTCCGGCACTGTCTATACTCCTTGGTAGTCAATCCCCTGTTATTTCAAGCCCTTGTTAGAGTTAGTGATTCTTTCCGTTAAATTGTCCCTGTTCAAGTTATGGCATGGTTTCCATCTCCTGGATGGGCCCTCGCTGGCAGAGTGGACGGAGAGAAGGAAGAGGAGGAAGGAGGAGCAGGGAAGAGAGGGAGGACGGGGAAGGGGCCCCAGCGGGAGCAAGAGAAGAGGGCACGAAGCACAGGCCTTAGAACACGATGATAGCTAAATCAGTCAGGACCAAGTCAGGCAGACAAAACTACTTATTTCAACAAAGAAAAATCAATATAAAGAATGAAACCGCAAAGGCAACACTGAGGTTAACACAGAGATTCCGGCTACAGGGAATGGCTACCCCCTCGGAACTGAAGGCACAAGGGAAGCAGATAAGGTTCTAAGAAGCCTGAGCCGGCAGGGGCCCTGCAGGGCTAGAACCCAGGCCTCAGGGGAAAGGGGCTGCCCAGCTACCGTGGGGGTCTCGGAAGCACAGAGGACACCTCCGAGAGTGAGTGGGACTAGGGAAGGGTCCCGACCAGCTGATAACGGTACCCCCGGGTGAACACAAGGAGGCTGGAAAGGGGGAGCGACTGCTGCTTTCCAAGGGAGACACGAATGGGGGGACGAGCCCCGACTTCCCTCCTCCTGCCGGCCAGCTTCCCACCAGCTTCCTTTACTAGCTGACCCTACCAGAAAGCCAAGGACAGGTGTGTTTGTGGCCTTCCAGCCCTGGCAACACAATACGAAAACAGAGACAGAGGGGGGAGCTTGAGTTGAATAACGACAGCCTAAGATCCAGAACATCTAGCACTAGGCAATCACTAACATGATACGCACGTGTTATTACGTGGATTCTTATTTTATCTTGACAACAAGGCAGACCGCATTAGCTAACGTTTCACAGGTGAAGAAATGGAGGCACAGAGTGATTTGGTCAATCAGCTGAGGTGGGCGGCGAGCGAGGGACCCAGCCAAAACTCGGAGCAGGCGGTTTGCCTTCAACGCCAGCTCTTAACCAGGGCAGGTGTGCTGAAAGAAGCCAGCGAACATTCGTACAGTTCGCAGGGGTAGAGCGATGCTCATCGGGGAAATACTTAAAATACTTCCATGCTTTGTGGTAAGCAGACTCGACCGCGAATCCCCGCAGGCCCACCCCTGCCCCAGCCCCTTCCTCGGGAAACGCCCCATACCTGAAAGGCCACTGCCTGACCGAGCCCCAGCCTCCCAGGGCCATGCCCCAACTATGCCTGGCATGCACGCCGAGGTGTCCACACCCGCACCCTCTTGTTTGCTCACTGGGTTTAAAGTGGTTCACATGGGGGCCAGGGCAGTCCATGCAGGCGGAAAGGCATGCGATGCGATCCCGAGTGGAAAGAGACCGAGATGCTTCTGGGGAACCAAACACCACGTGAGCACGGCATCAGGAAGCGAGCTACGAGGCAAAGAGGCAGGAGGAATACAAGTACCTAGCACTTGCTGAGTACTTACCAGGTGCTAGGCGCTGTGCCCTAACCGTGTCATCTCACCTAACCCCCACCACCACCTTACGAGCTAATATGCCAGCCCTTCTACACAAAAGCAAACCAAAGCTCTAGGGAGCACCTCGCTTGCACGACAAAAGCAGCAAGGCTGGCAAAGGCCAGAGGTGGCTCTTCTCCCCCCAGGAATCCAGGCCAACGAAGGAAGGTAACAAGTCACAGGAGAAGGAGGTGAAATGGAAGATTCAGCTCCACGAAAGGATTCCCACCATGCAGCAACCACGAGGTAATTTTAAGAGCGGGGCACTTCTGAAGTCTTTCAACCTTCTAGACCTCTGCTTTGCCGGAAGAAGGGCGGGCCTGCTGGTCCAGTCCCAGAGCTCCGGCCCTCCAACCTCAAGACTCTCCCGGGATCCGGCCTTCCCTTCCGGCCCTCTCGCTGAACCCCCCTGCTAACCCCGGGCTGAGCACAGAACAGGCTGCTCCCCTGACACCTCAGAGGGAGAGAGGCTGCAATGATTAAGAACGAAAAGATTCGTGATGTGCCTGGCTCATCACTTGCTCACAGGGACTCAGCAATCGCCAGCTCAGAAAGTTCTGGAATTGTGGCCCGGAAACACTGAGATAAGAATACAAAGAAATACTAAGAAATACAAAGACAAGAAAATGGTGAACCAAGAACTTCAAAACTGAATTAACATTACAATCTAAAAGAAGCAAGATACAAAACTGCCAAGCACACATTCATTCCCATACACACAAATACTGACAAAGGACTAAAAACAAGCATTTGTCTAAAGTAGTCTGCATATACGAGAGGACTATTTTTCTTTCCCCTTTTCTGAGTTTTTAAGAATTACTTTGTAAAAAAAAAAAGAATTACTTTGTAATGAAATTATAGAACATGTTTCTAACGAAAAGCTCTATCCTCATTTTTATTATTTTTTTAAAGATTTTTATTTATTTATTTGACAGAGAGAGATCACAAGTAGGCAGAGAGGCAGGCAGAGAGACAGGGAAGCAGGCTCCCTGCTGAGCAGAGAGCCCAATGTGGGGCTCGATCCCAGGACCCTGAGATCATGACCTGAGCTGAAGGCAGAAGCTTTAACCCACTGAGCCACCCAGGTGCCCCTCTATCCTCATTTTTAATCTGAAGTCACAATTTAAAATGACAATTTATATTTTTACTGAATAGTTCAGGATATTAACATTCAAATCCTTGTAGAATCGAATTTAACATACACACACACAAAAGCCAACAATATAAGTTGGTCTGAAAGCCAACTGACCTAACAATCATTCAAGCAACTAAAAATTAGCACTCTGAATCAGAACACAATTCCAGGAAGGAAAAGGTTTAAAGATGTCCCAGCAGCAAGAAAAGAAAACCCCAGACAAGTACTAATGACAGTTTACTTTTACCAAACAGCTTATCAAGTGATCTGTGTAAACACTGCAAACGTTACAAAGTCCCCCAAAAATCCCAACATTATTTTTACAGATTAAAAACGAATAAAGGCCAAAACAACACCAATAATTCAATTAAAATAACTCATGCTTGTGTTTACATAAAATTTGATGAGCATAATATATTCGTCACACCACTGCAATTATTCTCTGAAAATAATACTCTAAATATTATTTTGACAATGTAATTACAGTTTTTACCTCAAGAGTGGTAACAAAAACGCTGGCACAAATACGCTGCTAAAAATCCACCGAGAATAAGGTTCTCACAGAGAAAGAGTCACAACACAGTAGGGGCACTTTATTAAGAACCAGAATACTTTTATAAGGCTTGTATGAGGCTCGAACTAATATACTATAAAATTTTTTTAAGTTTCATTGTTGAATCCAAATTTCACTGTGGAATTCCAAATTCAGGAACACCATGGACCACCCTTTTCAAGAAGAAAGCGAGAAACACTATTTAACTTCCATTTCCCTCCTCACCTCGGTAATACCCTTCCAAGTCTGCCTACAAACACACGTCATCTACATAAAACGGACGCAACTGGAAAGTAAAGACCTAAATCAGGGGAGAGATGGCCCATGTTCATGGACAGGAAGATTCCATATCGTTAAGTTGGCAAGTCTCTCCAAATGGATCTATAGATTCCACCTAATTCCTAGTATGCACAACATAGAAGTAACTCTTAAAAATCAACGACAGAGGCACCTGGGGGACTCAGTCAGTGAAGTGTCTGCCTCTGGCTCAGGTCATGATCCCAGCATCCTGGGATGGAGCCCAGAGTCCGGCTCAGCAGGGAGTCTGCTTCTTCCCCTTTTCCTTTGCCCCTCCCCCTGCTCACACACTCACTCTCCCTCTCTCTAAAATAAATAAATAAATCTTTAAAAAAAAAAAGCCTCAACCACAAAAAGACAAACAGCCCAATTAAAAACTGGGCAAAGAACTTCACAAGACATTTCCCCAAAGAAGATTTTCAAATGGCCAAAACAAGCACATAAGAAGATGTTCAGCATCATTAATCATGAGGAAAACACAAATCAGAACCACAATGAGATGCTACTTTGCAACCATCGGGATGACTATGACCCCCCAAGAGGGAAAATAAACACCAGCAAGGACATGGAGAAACTGGAATACTGTACATTGTGGGTAAAAATGTAAAACAGTTCAGGTGCTGAGAAAAGTCTGGCAGGTCCTTAACAGTTTAAATAGGATATTGACCCACAATTCCACCGCTAGAATTGCTACAGAGAAAGCTCCTACACCGATCAATACGTATACAGGCACGTTGAGAGCAATGGCCGAACGGCGCTGCCATAGCCAAATGGCGGAAAAAACCCAAATGGCCACCAATGAACAGAGATTCACAAAATGTGGTCCATGCACACAACGGAGTATTATTCAGTCATCAGATAAATGAAGTATTGATACCTGCTACAACGTGCGAACACTGAAACACATTCTGCTTCCTGAAAGAAGCCAGACAAGCAGGTCCTGTAACTCTCCGATTCCGCTTCCATGAGAAATCCAGAATTGGTAAATCCAGAGACAGAACGCAGGAGAGGGGAAAACGGAAAGCAGCTGCTCCGTGGGGAGAGGGGTTTTCTCGGAACCATGAAAATATGTGCAATTAGATGTAGTGGTTGCACAAAACTGAGAACGCTCTCAAGGCCACTCGGCTGTTCACTTTAAAGTGGCTACTTGTAGGCTGCGTGCATGTCAGGTCAGTAAAAAATATGTTCCTTAATTAAACTCATACAATCACAGCTGCCAAAATTGTAAATCGTTCGGAATACACCAACACAATACAACACAACACAGGTGAATGAAGATGTGCCCTCTGGCTGGTGCCGATCAGTGGAAAGTCAGGCCACCAACCACACAACCAACTTCTCCACCACTGATGAAGTGAGTCATAAAAAGTGTCAGAAATCACCTCCTTTAGGTTTTCTGTTAGATCATGGACTTGCTTCAGCGAAGAGAAACTCGATTCCGTGAAATAGTGTTTTATCACACCAACGCCACACCACGAGTCTTTTGTGGCCGATCAGGGATGGAGCAGAGCAGCTCAAGACATCCAGGAGGGCACATGATGTACGGATGGAAGGCTGGGGAGCCCGGGGAGGGGTGATTTCAGGAGACGAGGCGCTCAGTGGGCACGGGGATGGGCTTCGACGCGCCATGGGAGGGCTGGCTCGCTCTGACGGCTCTTGAATCACAGCGTCCGGGCGGCGCTTCCTCTCGGGTGTCTTATTTAGGAATACTTCACGACCAGGGAAAGCCACTTCTGCCCACCACGGGACACACTATCCATCCCATCGGTATTTTTCAGGAATCATAAAATGCAGTACGCTCTGAACTCTCTTTCTGAATGACCACACCACACACAGACTTCAAAAATAGCTGCTTTTCCATGCGACAGAGGGAAATCTGGACCTTATTGCTGACTTTTCATCCCCTAATTTGAGCACAGAGGCTTCCGCTGTATCATAAAATAGGGCTACAAAAAGATCTTTAAATATGTAACATCTTAAAAACACTTTCCTACTAAACCCTACACCCAATCAGTTTCTTGACAATACCCAAGAAATTACTGCTGCCCAAAAAAAACGCAGAGCAAACACTTTGCGTGCGGAGGCGTAGATGATGCGGAGGCAAAGATTCTTCTGTCTGCTCTGCTCACCGTTCCGGAAACACCCGGCACCGAGAAGGCGTGCCACATCCACAAGACACACCGTATTACTTTGCTAGGGCCGCCCTCAAAGCACCACAGACTTGTCGGTGTAAACAACGGGAATGCATTTTCTCAGACTTGGAGGATAGAAGTCCAAGATCAAGGTGTGGGAAGGGTTGGTGCCTTATGAGCCCCTCTCCTGTATTTGCAGATGGTGGTCCCCTCCCCATGTCCTTGTGTGGTCGTTCCTCTGTGTGTGTCTGTGTCCTGACTTCCTCTTCTTACAAAGACCCCGGCCATCATGGATTAGGGCCCACCTGTAGGACTCCATTTTACCTTATTATCTCTTTAATGGCCCAGTCTCCAAATACAGTCACATTCCCAAGTGACTGGAGTTGGGACTCCGCCATATAGATTTCGGGAAGAGTCGGGGGGCGTGATTCAGCCCACAACAGAGCAAGGAAAGGAAGCTGTGGCAACTTCTTTTATGATAATTTGCTAACATCACTAAATAAGTTTCTCTGTATCGTGAAACACAAAACATTTGCTTTAACTCAAAGCTGTGGTTTTTAAATCCTATAACCCATGAATCCCGCTGCAAGTTACCTGTCAACAGGGATTCCTGTTCCACCCGCAGTTCACGAAAAAGAAGAATCAGATCAACGGCAACGCCAATTGTATCCAAGTTCCTGTAAAAGATTTTTTAAAAAGAGAGTCAGACCCATTAATTTTCTTGGGCCTGCATTTCAAATGATGATCCAGGGAATGGAGCCGCGAAGTGTCCACATGATGGATCTCAAAACCTGCCAATGTGTTACCTCCCCAGGCAAAGGGGACCTTAGGGCTGTGAGCAGATTCAGGATCTTGAGATGGAAAGATCACCCCGGATTAGCCAGGTGGGCCCAACAGGGTCACAAGGGTCCTTAAAACAGGAATACAAGAGGGTGTCAGAGTCAGGGAAGGGGACATGAGCCCAGGAATGCCGGCGGCTTCTAGAAGCTTCTAGAAAAGGCCAGGAAATGGATCCCCCCCGCCCCCCCGAGAGCCGCCACAGGGAACTCAGCCATGGTAACCCATTCCGGTCTTCTGAATTCCTGAACCGAAAGATAACAAGCCTGTGTTGTTTGAAGCCACGAAGTGTTAGGTAACTCGTCACAGCAGCCGGAGGGAAGTAATCCAGATTTGGGGTAGCAGAAGCGATGGTGTTTCTGTCAACAAACACCCGAACGCGTGGGAGCGGCTCTGGAAGCTGGCAGGGAGCAGGGCCTGGGAGAACAGCGAGCAGCCTCGGAAATGCTCAGATGCTCTTACGGACTGCTGGTGGGCACGTGGATGCCGAAGGCCCTGCCAGTGAGGGCTCAGAAGGAAGTGCGGAGCCTATCCCTGGAACCCGGGGAAAGGGGACCCTTTTCCCACACGGGCAGACGCTCAGCAAAACGTGAGCCTGGATGTTTAGCCGAGCACGTTTCCCAGCACGTTTCGCAGGCTGAGGGTGTGACCTGAGGGCTTCCTGCTGCACCTAATAAAAGGCCAAGGGGAGAGATGAAGGAGAAGAAGAGAGAACCAGATCAAAGAGAGAACCAGGTCGTGCTTCGGGAAATTTGCAGTCTAGCCAGATGGCAAAAGATGCTAAAACTGGGACAGTCTGGGGCAAGAAAGCGTACTCTGCAGAGAAAGCCAAGGGGCTAGCTGGACAAGCTTTTGCTCCTGCCTAGGAAGGATCAAAAGGTCAGAATGTGCAGTCCAAGGTCAGGAGGGGCTCTTTGAGCAGATTAGGGTGGGACTCATTCCCCTCTGTCATCTCAGCAGAACCCAGGAACAGAGATGGGGTTATCTACAAAAGCTCTGTGCAGGACCCTCTTGTCTAATCATCGGAATCCCTGTGACATACATGTGAGATCCACACGGTTGTTGAAAATGTTTTACCAGGAGAAGAAATTCTGCCAGCTTGGACAAAAGGCACAGAGAAAGGATGAAATTAAAAAAAAAAAAAAAAGTGTCAGACTCCCAAAATTCTACAGGCAGGACGTAGGCTGATGGAATGACTCACCTACAAACACATGCTCCCTTCGGGGTGGGGAAGGAAGGCTGACTCTGAGGGCAAGGGCAAGGGCACAGCCTCAAGCCACAGACGATTCTTGCCAGGCCTTGAAACCGAGCTGTGTTTTTTGCCGGACAGGATTCTGAAATGGCTTTGCTCGGGATCAGTGATTCCTCTTTTCTTTCTATTTTCTCCTCTTTCAAAGGATAATGTCCAAAACAGTTATCCTAGGCCTGCCCTAAACTGCATTTGGGGAGCAGAGAACCTGTCCAGTTTCACAGGCGTGCCGATAAAGGCGGAGTTCTACCCCGGGATGGAGCACATCCAGAGTCTGACCCGTAAGTAATTTAGACGACTGGGTAATGAGATTCGGGACCTTTAGCTGATGAGACTTAGATGAGACTCTGGACTCGAGCTGATGCTGTCGGGTCAAAAATGTGGGGCCTCAGGAGGGGAGGAAAGCATTCTGCATACTGACTCTTTAGGGGCTACGGGGTGGACTGTGGTGGGGAGAACAACAGCCCCCGAAAGATGTCCACGCCCTAAACTCTGGAACCTTTAATTATGCTATCTTATATGGCCAAAGAGAATATGGTATAATAAGAAATATGCTTTTGGTCTTCGTCCCCAGTTCCTGGCACGGAGTGCCTAAAACCCTTGGAATTTCCGGCGTGATAAGGAGTTTTTTGTTATTTACAAGAAGCCCCTTTCAACCACGAGTGGGTTTATGCTGATAAGGTGGCTCCAATGGGGCCTCCGGGTGGCCTCACAGGGCGGCTGGCTGTCCCTCCAGAGGGACCAACCAAGTGATTACGGGACTGTAACTTTCAGCCCCAACCTCCAGACCTCTGGGGAGGAGAAAGGTCTAGAGACTGAGTTCCAACGCCAAGAGACAATGATTTTCCCAATCGAGCCTATGGGATGGAACCTCCATAAAGACCCCTCCTAAATGACAAGTTTGGAAAACTTCTGTGTGGGTTAGTGAGCACATCAGAGAGAGCAAGACCGCAGTGCGGCCACCCGCTTGCCCTACGTAGCTCTTCTCTTCGGCCGTCCCCAAGTCGTGCCCTTTATAGTAAACTGGTGACCGTATGGCAAGTGCTTTCCTGAGTTCTGTGAGTCATTGTATCAAACCTGAGGGGTGTCGTGGGAACCCCAGAACTTGTCGTCAGCTAGGCAGAAATGCAGCTGGGGCAACTGGTTGGTTCGCATCTGAAGTGGGGCCATCGTATGGGACCGAGTCTTTTACGTTATGGGATCTGAGATCACTGACGCCAGGCAGGTGGGTGTCAGAAGGGAACTAAATTGCTAGACACCCAGCTACTGCTCAAGAACCAAAGTTGCTCGAAAAATATCAGAAGAGACTTTTTAGATATGATTACTGGTTTTGAGATGGGGAGATTATCCTGCATTATCTGGGTGAGCATCATGTAACGCTAAGAGTCCTTATCAGGGGGGTGCAGGATGGTGGGAGTCGCAAAGAGACTGGAAGATTCTCTGGTGTGGCTTTGAGGGTGGGCGGATGGGGCCGTGAACAAGGAACACAGGCAGGCTCCAGGAGGTAGAAAAACAAGAGAATGGATTCTCTGCCAGAGAATCTCTTCTACCAGCCCCACTGGTTCTCGCTGATTTTGGACTTCTGACTCAGAACGGGAAGATAAGAAAGTTCTGGTGTTTGAGCAAGCCGCCAAGTTTGCAGCAATCTGCTAGAGCAGCAAAGGAAACCTACACAGCTCCCTGCCTTCACTTCACCGCGCAAACCAGAATGAAGCCAAGACATTCACTCCTTAAAAAACAAGAGGGTCGGGGTCCTCTCTCCCTTTCCCAAGGCCAGGGCCTCAGAGAGCCACTGCTCCTTTGTTCTCTCCTTGCAGGACTGGTAGGAAGAGCGGCTCAGTGCCTATCTCCCCAGAGGAGTACGGTGCTTGCTTGGATGGCCCTGCCACAAGACGGCTGGTATTTCATCTGCCGCACTGTTTTTTCTCGCAGTGTTTGGATTTTTATAGTTTGCATATTACTTGTACACTCAGAAAAAAAATTAAAATTAATTGCAAAGAAAGTTGTATTATCATACACTTTTATTGCACTAGCATTCCCAAGGGGCAGAAACAAGTGACTGTGGGACCCTGGGCAGAGTGAAGGAGGCAAGTTGCATTAAGTAATCTCATTTAAAATGCCCAACAGCCCTGGGTGGGAGATACTGCTTGCTCTGACTTAGGAAGGTCGAGGCCCCGGTTCAGGGTCCTGAGGCCGTTCAAGGGACGAAGCAGTCACCCACGACAGGCCAGCAGGTGTCTCCGGGCAGTTATGACAACCGCTTCTGAGCTGAGCTTCGGAGTCCCAGAGGGGGTTCGGTGGCTAGTCTACTGTTCACAGAATGAGGGACTGTCAGGCAAGCTCCTTAACCCGAGTCACAGTTTCTTCTTTTGTAAAAGTGGAAAAACAGTAGAGTGCTATTTCTTGGGTTTGTTCTAAAAACAAAACAAGACACTGCAGTTAAGCCCTGGGGACAAAGCCCGGTGTGGAGGGCAGGCCCACCGAATGCTCTCGCTTCCTCCCTCTCCCCCCCAAGCTGGCCAGGCACAAGGATGAGTTTGCCAGCCCACACTGAGAGTTTCTGCCTTTCCCTCCCCCATCACACCGGAAGGGCTCCCCTGCCAGGAAAGGGACAAAACAAACTAGCCTCCCCTCCTGGCTTTGGTTTCTAGCACATTAATTAGTTATGTTTTAAAATGCTAACTATTACTAGCAACATTGTTACTGTTTCTATGCATTTACCTGCAAAGGGACAGCAGGGTCTGCTTAGTACTGAAGTGAAACAACGCTGGCATTTCCCCACCTTCCTTTGATCTTAAAAATCTCATTCATCACATCAAAGCCTCAGGTATAAGACTGTCTAGGCAGCAAAGGGGGTCCCTCAAGTGGCTTCTGGCCCAGCCCAGCTTCACCCACCACAGCCGTGGCAGAGAGGCCTGGAGGCTCTGTCTACATTGGAGTCCAGGAAAGAAAGGGGAGCGTGCTCTTTGCGGCTTCGGACTTCATCTCAAGTAAAAATTTGTAATAAAAAGCAGGTTCCATTAAATCCAAGAGGAAAGGTGCTCAGCTCTGGGAGGAGAGAGCAACAAGCAAAAGAACAAAAACAGCATGTGGCAATTCTCTCGTTCCTCCTCCTAACTACTTTCAACAATGTGCCCCTTATAAGACAGATAGAAGGAGGGTTCGCACCTCTGCACGGTCTAAAGGAAATCTTAAAATAGGTCATCTCAGAAATCTACAAGACATGCTCCTTATTTCAAGTCAACACAAGGCTAACTAATTAAAACACTAAAATTAAAATATTTACAGCTACGAAAAGTGAGGTCCAGAACTGCATATGCCTTTTAGAAAGGGAGAATCCAGGATCGGAGAATTAAAATTAAGTTAAAATCACCGTGCTGTGTGTCTATAACCTAATACTTCAAAACATATTAGAAATAGAAATAAGAAACCAAAACACCCTCTAATGTTAAAAACACTCTATTACACATCGTACCATTAACATGATCGCCTACAAACGTCCAGGGGCAAGACTGCGGAGCGCCTGCGCCCTGGAGACGTAATCCCAGCCTTGTGGTTACCTCTGGGGAGTAATACTGGGGAGTAACTGTGAGGCCAACACTATTTGTCACCGATAAACCTATAAGACAGTCCAGCATTCATGTATACAAGGAAATATAATCAGAGGTACGTATGTCACTACAAAGAACGCTACCTGATGGAATTCTGGTTCACAGAACATTCGATACAAGCATTTCGAAGACACCTGAAGCATTCCGTTATTAGCTGCAGGCTCGCTGCCAGATGCTCCACCTGGGACGGATCTCTGCAGGCCAGCTCGACAGCATGGGAAGATTTCTTCAAGATGTCCAGGACTCTCTGGAAGATAGTCCTGGGTGCGGTTTCTCTGAAAAAAAGGATAAAATTGTTACAAACCAGAGGAAAACAAATCTAATTACCAAATGTCCTACTCAGAATACTGCTTGTACGTATCTCTATGGGGAGGTGGGCCAATCTGTTTTCACTCTGTACCTTACAACACAAAATCGGAGAGCTATTTCCCCGAGTGCTTAGCCAGGCCCCATTCTTAGCAACCTTTTCGTGTATTATCTAAAGATAAGTGAAATCGAGGGGAATTTAAGTGACTTGCCCATATCGCTGGGCTAATAACGGGCAGAGCCCCATTTCCAAAAGAAGCCATCTGACTTGGTACTCTCACCCCCTGTGACAACCCAAATGCCAGTCTCAGGTGAAGGGTCTATGCTTAGGGATCTGTCCTTAATCAAAACAGGATATCTGCATTCTCTGTTCTAGGAAGAGGATCTAACCGTGTCCGCTGCCGCCCAACATGTACTAAAGTACAATTTCGAGAAACACTATTCATGAAGCTGTCTGGGAGGCCAACCCACTGTCCATTCTCCAGATACAGAGAAGCTGTGCGCTGAGCTTGTATGTATTCGACTGCACAGATGAGGGGGGGGAGGGAGGAAGGAGGGAGATAAACAGGGAGAAACACAGAGAAACTGAGACAGTGAGGAGTGGGAGAGAAGGGGAGCGGAGGGGAGGGCATGGAAGCAGTGAGCAAGCAGGCGAGTGAGGGCACCCTTCCACCTAGAATGCAGGCCCAGGGGAGAAAAATGAACCTGTGGCCAGTCCCCCCCGGGCATCTCAGCTCCCACATGCCTCTCATCCCAGAAGCAAGGCCTGCACCGGCTACCCTTACAGAGCTACGAAGATAAGAATTTTTGGTGCAACATGGCTCAAAAATGCAAAGGCACCTTCCTCGTTCCATGAATGTCCTGAAGCAGCCGCCATCTGTTTTAAGGTCAGAAGAAAAACTGCTGAGCTGGACAACTGGGGAGATTCTGGCAGACTGACTCTGACCACACGAAGGCTCTCCTCCAGCCCCGCCGTGGAACCCCAGGACCTTCCAGCTCTTTCTCGCGCTGCGCCAGGTCATCAGGGAGCCTCTAGTTCAGACGAACAATAGAGACCGAGCCGCCCGAGTCACCGAGCGGCTCAGGTGCTGGCGGAGCCCCTCCACGCGTCTCCCCCTGCGCAGGGCCCAGAGACACGCCCCTCCTTGAGCTTCGGGACCGAGTCCTTGTACTGCAGCTGGCATGTCTTCAGCTCATGGGCAGAGGACATAAGTCACATTATTTGTCAGTGACTGGTGACCAAACAAAACCGTAAAAGCCCAAGGGTATAGTACTTGGTCCATCTGAGGGACCGTAAGAAACAATTACACGTATAAGCCATTTTCAGTGACGATTTGCCATAAAGAAAATTCGCAAACACTCTCGAGACATCTTTAAGGCGTACTAAATACAGTGCAGATATTAACACACTAAGAAAATACCCAAGAGTTTCAAACACGTCGAAGGATGCCAAGCGTGATCAAGATTTCTACAACAGAGAGTAAGTCTCCTTATCTGCCCCCACTGCATGAAGTTCTGATGGAAGCCATTATTGAATGTTACGGTCAAGTAAAAGGAGAAGCAACCACTTGAATCATCTGCAATAATGCCTCTTTTTCCTACTGAGATGGCATCATCTTCCCTGTGATGGAGCCGACATGACCTCTCCCCACCTGTCCTGCGCAAGCTACCCTCACGCAGACACAACCCCGCTGCCGTCAACAGTCTTCCCAGAAGCCATCACATCAAAAGCTTTGGACTCAAACTGCGGTAGATGAAAAAGCAAGATGGGAAAAAAAAGCACCGTTCTTGGGAAAACTGGAGAACTGATATTCCAAGCATGCAACAATTAGTAAGTTCGCGAACCTGTCCTATGAGTAATTCCCGATGCTGCACGATAATCTGTCACGTACGCACCAGGCCTTTCTCCTCTGCTACACTGTTAATCAAAAGAAAAATGTTTCGCTGAGCTAAGGCCAAGAGTCCTCTTCCTAAAGTCAAAATCACTATTAACAGCTGCCAGAGAATCATCATGGTAGCCCTCACTCGGCACACGGCAATTCACGTTTGTGCTGTTCAGAGAAAATAATCTGGGACTGTGATCACCGTCATTTGGTCTCCCCAGGCTGCGCACCCGTGGATTCCTGAAAACACCAGGCACTTGCAAACTTCTTTGCGCAAACATATGCCCTCCCCCCAAATGCACCTTCCACGCAACGCCCACCCAAGTCTCTGCCTGCAAAATCCTGCATCTCCTTATTGAGGCCTTTGGAAAACTCCCAGGCCTGGAGAAACGCCTCTGCTACTCTAGGTGGACCAGCTCCCCCCTCTACGTCCCAGTGCAACTCCGCCCGTAAGACTGGACAAAGACTTCCCCGCATCAGACTATACTCACTTCTCCAGCCCGGCTCGCCGGCTAGCCCATAAATCAGGGGAACACAGAGCCTATCCTCTTTTTTTTCCGTATCTCTAGGGCCCAGAACTGGCATTCCCTAATTGTACTTATTCAAGCTGCCAACAGCGACAAGACATTTGGCACGCTCGGTGGCATCTGCCTGCCTCACAGATGCAGACTGAGCGCGTGCCCTGAGCGGGTGAGCAGGGGAAATCGTGCCCAGGGCGGCAAAAACGGGAGAAAGGAAACTATCCAGGCATCCGATCGACTCTTCCATTCCTGTTAGGAAACCCATATATCCTGGCCTCCATATCTCCTTTATCCTCGAAAAAAGGTCATGGTTTCCATAAGATGTACATATCTTAGGACTGATACTTAACAAACATCTGATTTCTCCTTCTCCACTGGTGACACGATGGATGAGCTTAAAGGGAGAAATGTAACCCCACTGATGACCGTATTGTAAATTTCCTGAGAGCAAAGACTACTTGTTAGATATGTGGCTCCCCTAGAAAGGGTAGAAGGAAAAAACCCTTTCCTCTAGAGCCATATAATAAACGGTTGTAGACTTTACTCGCCACCTTTGTGTACAATACATGAACAACGTTCATCAGAGGCGGAAAGAGCTTTCACTCGATACCAGCGAGAACTATGAAAGCATCTAACAGTCGTGTATGTTACCTCTGTGCTCCTCGAAAGCCTTGAAAGAAAGCTATTTGGTATAACAGATCCAAATAGCCCTAATGTACTCGGTCTTCAAGTTCTAAATTCACCATCAAGACACTGCGGCTAAAGACCTGAAATGATTAATGACCGCAGAACAGTAAAGATCAATTGCTCCCACGTTACCAATGTTACTATTAATAATAATTGCTGTCACTTCTGCCTTAACCAAACTAACACAAAATAGTCACAGACTTTAAAAAGCTTAGCTACTTTATTCACAGAAGGCAGTAAGTACTTAGGAGGACAATTAAAATTCAACTGTTAGACATTCCTATTAGCTAGGAATGCATACCCCGAAGACAACGCACAAATGAAATGTTACATTACAGAACAAAAAAAAAAAAAAAAAAAAAAGCCTCTGAATTCTACAAAAGGTAGAATTTCATTTCTTTCAAGTCTGAACAGATCTGTAGGTTGAATGCTGCCAAGTCTCATCTGAGTAAAATTAAAGCAAACTCCCCGTGACCATATGTCAGAGATTAGATAGGCCCGCGGTCCGACGGGCACACACATTTCCCAGTCAGTCATTTGTCAGGCTGGACCTCCTGCTAAAAATGAAACCAAAGGCTCATCCCAGCCCAGCCCTGCTGAGACTTCCCTGCTCCAGAAAAGAAGGATTCTAATACCTTGCAGCCAAATTCCAAAATTAAAATAAAAATCACTGGTTGTTATTTAAAACCACAACCCCCCCCCCAACCCTGCTTACTGATCTGACCAGGCTGGACTGAACAAAATAAAACAGAAAATAAGAACATTTGCCCTTCCTGCCAGAAACAGCCTGGGGCAGAATTTTGAGATTCATCTTTGCAGACCTCAGTGCTCTCTTCTTTCCCTCTTCTGTTCCATCCGGAACTCTCAAGCTGTCCCTGACTGCCCAGACTAATCCATTTATCTAGAAAAGGCCAGCGAGTAAACACTTGGGACTGCAGAGCCTGACAATCTCGGTCACCGCTCCACAGTTCCGCCATCAGAACAAAAGCAGCCACAGACGACACCTGAATGAACAAATATGGCTGAGTGCTGATAAAGCTCTCCTTAGGGACACCGACGTTTAAAGGTCGTGCAGTTTTCCTGTGCCATAAAGTTTACTTTTCCCAACCATTTAAAAATGTAAAAACTACTCACAGGCCATTTAAGGGAGAAAAAAAAAAACACACACGGATATTCATAAAAGGTGGCGGGGCTGCGACGTGGTCCCCGATCAGTCTGGCACCCCTGCTTTGAAGAGTCCACGCACATCAGCCGTCTCGCCGCCCCCCAAAATGACACGTTTCCCCCTTTCCCACTGTCCTATAGTCAAAATTCACCTCTCGTCAGAATCGGATCGCAAATACACGATGCCAAGTGAAAGCAGCCAAGGCGAGGTGCGACCGGGAGGCAGGTGGAAAAATAAACCACTGGCTGGAGGGTCCAGGAGCAGCACTGCCTGCGAAGAAACCCGACGAGTGACAGCGCGGCCACGGGCTCTGCGGGGGGCTGGGCCACTCCGTGGTGCTGCAGCAACCGCTCCCCACGTGGGCAAAAGGGAACCGGACCCTCCCCTATGGAACCAGACAGAGGAAGGCACTCCAGCTGCATCTAGGACTACGTGTTAGGCACAGCTATAAAGCTTTGGAAGAAAATATATGGAGAATGTCTTTATATTCTCCGGCGGAAAAAGATCTTGTATATAAGGCCTCCTTAAGAACCTTATTAAAACTTTACTCAGAAATGTGGTCTTTGAGCACAGAACTGGAGACGGTAAGGAAGCGCCGGGCCCCTTCCTGGGAGACGGGGATGGAAGGTGCAGGTGTACCTGGTGCATCACGGGGAAGGCAGAGGGCTCGCTGAGAGGCAACCTGGTGAGGGAATGGAAAGGTAACCTGAGTCGGAGGGAGGCAAGAGGGAACCACACCACGTAGGCTGGAAGGATTTCGGCTTGTATCCTAATGGGAAAGCCACAGAAGGCTCTAGTGCCCTTCACTCTGGGGAACCCTTCCGGTTGCTCTGTGATGAACGGACCACAGGGGAGGAAGAGGAGGCACCAGGAGACCAGTTAGGGCCCTGTTCTAGGAAAAGAGTGGCAGCGCCAAGAGTAAGCAGTGATCAAACTCTGGATATACTCTCAAGAAAGAGCCGATGAGATCTGATGACAAAATCTGTCGTGAGGGCCATCTGAGAAAGGGGATTCAGGGAGAACTCCAGAACTGTGGCCTGAGCAACATCAGGAAAGATGTCTGTGCAGCTCGCCGAAAGGGAGAGGGCTGCCTGGAGATACCCAGGGGGTGGGAGGCTCTGCGAGCTGGGGCTGGCGAGGCCGGAGGTGCTTTCCAGAAACGATGAGCCACGCAGGAGGCAGAGGGGTCCACGAGTCTGGAGTTCAGAAAGAAAGTTCAGCCTGGGCAAATATGACAGCCACCAGAGCGCTGAAGCACGAGACTGAACGAGGTCACTCGGGAGTGAAGCAAGCACGGGGAGGGAGAGAGGAGAGGTCTGAGGACCGAGCTCCTGGGGCCCCGGGAAGGAGCCAAGCCAAGCTTCCTTGGCTAACAAGCAAGGTGATTCAGAAGAGAGCGAGCAAGGCGGGTGGAGAAAGTGTTTCAAGGAGAAAGATGTGAGTAACCCCATCAAACGCAGCTGGCAGGTCAAAGGAGTGAAGAACAGAGGAGGAACATCGCTGGTTAGCAACGTGGAATGGGTCCAAGAGAAAAGAGAAACTGAGATCTGTAAATATAAATCACTCTTTGGAGAAGTTCCATTATAAAGGGGAGCAGAAAAATGGGATCGCAGCTCAGGGAAATAGGAGAGAGTTTTCTCACAACGGGACAAATCACAGCAGACGTATAATAACTGAGATTGTGGCGGGAAGGCAGCTCTCGTTAACAATAAGGCCCAGGTGGCACTGACACTGTGTGGTTAGATGGGGTGAAGGTCAAGCTCATGGACAGAGAGAAAGAAAGTCAAAGAACAACAAGACCAGAGCAACAAAACAATGATCTATGTGAATACTGAAATAACCAAGATTTAAGACAGGACAAGCAGTGCAGACTTAACAGTGACCTAGAGTTCATTCTGCAGGGAACGAGGTGAAGTGTCCCAGGGAATTCTTCTAGTGGGGAAAGTGACCACACGTGCGGTACACGCTGATGGTGTGAGATGGAAAGCTGGAGGGGTTCCAGGAGAGAAGGCCTGGACTGGAAGCATCCAGGGCCATCAAAGAGAATGCCTTGCATGCCTTCAAGCCCCGGGTACACAGGAGAGAGAAAACAGCCTCCCACTTGGAAGACCTTCTGGAAAGGCATCCCACAGAGGCGAGCTGTATTTCACTTCGATCAAGAAGGTCAATGTTCAGAGAAGAAAATGAAGACGCTCAGAATTTTGGGGAGGGCATATGCGAAGGGCTTTAAGAGCCAAGGAGTTAGAAAAGGGTTCGTACAAAGCCTTAAGGGAATCGGGCAGTAATGGAAAACCTAGTTCACCATATAAATGAGAAAATCAGCTTGCGCATTTCCACCAATAAATACGCCCATCAAGAGATTTTTATTTTCAGGGGCACTGAAACCACAAGTCACTCTGGGGAGAATGGATGTCTTTGCGCTACTGAGGTTTTCCATCGTGTGATGGCATATCTCACCATTTGTCTTCTTTAATGCCCTTTGATAAAGCTGTAAATATTCTCAAGGACAAAGGCAACGACGAACACTTAAATCGTGCTTACTACGTGCCAGGCACTTACCTGAGCCCGACACACACCAACGGCTCGGGGGCTGCGATGAGAGCCTCGCTGGCTTAACGCATACGGTCTCCTGGCTCTGGCCTGCCTTGTCCAGGCCTGCGGCCGGCAGAGCGGGTGACTCAGTGCAGGCAGGCCCGGGGTTCCTGGGCCTCTGCGTGACTTTCCCTGCCCACGGTCCAGGGACCACTACAAAAGACTGGAAGAATGAAGAGCTGAGAAATTCTGCTCTGGGGGCACTGGTGGTCACAGCCCCGGCCTTATTTATTTTGACTTGCTGGCTCCAACGTTTTCCTGTCTGTTTTGTCCATTTAAGATAATTGAATGTGAGGGGTGGCTCGCCCTGACCACATGTGTATTTTGAAGTTGAGTCAGCACACCTTACCAAATCGTCCCATGTGGTCCTCCAGCTCATGGCCTAGGTAAAAATAAAGGAAACTGTCATCCTACTCTGCACAGTGCTTTTTATAGCTTTTTATAGCGTCGCTTAATTGATGTTCTCTTTCAACAAAGCTGATCTGAATCATGGTTGAGTCAAGACGCCACATGGTGACCTTAGCGAAGCGGACGACTGGTGTGGGTTGTTTTGGGTTTTTCGTTTTGTTTCATTTTTTGTTTTTGTTTTTGGGGCAGCCAAAGATTCTTGCTGGCCGGAGGCTCAGTAACGGCTGGGGAAAACCTAGGTGAGTATGCGCATACACAGTCGGACAGGGTTATTTCTGAGTTCTGTAGCATAATGACCTCCAGCGTGCTCATTCTATTTCCTTCGTGAAAGTTCGTCAACGTAGTTATACAAGCAATTAGGAATACCCAGGCATTTTTTTTTTACCTTTGAAATCAGTCCTCTGTCGTATTTGGCATTTTTGCTACACCTTCCTTGCTAGAGTCCTTCATCTACACTCTTTCTTTATACCAAATGACTCAAGAAAATTAAATATTCAAGGAACAATAAAAACCCCATCAAGTCTCATTCCGTGCTAGCTCTTCAAGTAGGTACTGAGAATACAGAGGTAAATGCGGAGAAGCCTGCCCTCAGACTGCTCTCATTCCAGGGGGGCCCGGCAGGTGAGGACAGGTGACTACAACACTCCGGAAAGTTCTTTCAAAGAGGGAAGCACCGAGGGCCACAGGGAAAACAGGGCAGGAGGCAGGCTTTCAGGAGGAGGTGACACGGTAACTGAAGGGAAAATTAGCTGTGTGCATGCGCAAAGGAATGAAGGCATAAGATGCTGATACTTACAAACTCCGTATTCTAGCACTTACTTGAGCTCCTGCTATGTTAAGGGCGGACTAGAGCTCTTCACGCTGGATCAGCTACCACTACAGGGCTAAACACTGGCAAGTGTGAAGTCATCAAATAAAAGCAAACCCAACTAAAAGCTTCGCGGAGACCAGAAGGATCATTACGGACTGGCTCTCGGACCTTCTCATCACAGCCACCGGCTCCTCACCGCACTACGCAGTTCGACGTGTACTGAGCCCCCAAAATGGACCGGGAGCTGCGTCAGAGACACCTGTCCCGCCTGACACGTCTCTCCTCCATTCCAAGCAATGTAATCAAGGTTCTTTTTAAAATATATAAATACACAGCCCAGCTTTAAAACAAGACGCCAATGTCCATACTCAAAAACTGAATGGAGACGCTCAGCTGCAATCAGGTCTAAAACAAGGAGTGAAGCAGCTCGGGACGGGCAAAAGCCCCCCCCGCCGTGTGGCGATCAGGGCCAACACGTGAACGTCAGCACGAGGCTCGGCCTCCCCTGCACTCGGAGAAAGAAGAGTGCAGTAGGAATCACCAAAACTCCAAGGCCATCCAAATATCCATCGGTAAGAAAAAAGGTAAATGATCATGTATTCCTGTGCTGGTAAGACTTTACAACAGCTGGAGTTAACGACCTAGCTCTCTGGGCGTGATAACTGGAAGGACTCAAAAACACAATGTAAATGACACGCAAACTGGAGAGCACCCAGCACCCAGTGTGTCACTTCTGAAGTCAAGACGGAAGCATGGGATTGAGGGGCGCCTGGGGGGCTCAGTGGGTTAAAGCCTCTGCCTTCGGCTCAGGTCACGATCTCAGGGTCCTGGGATCCCTGGGATCAAGCCCGAGTCGGGCTCTCTGCTCAGCGAGGAGCCTGCTTCCCCCTCTCTCTCTGCCTGCCTCTCTGCCTACTTGTGATCTCTCTCTGTGTCAAATAAATAAATAAAATCTTTTTTAAAAAAAAGAGGGAAGTATGGGATCGGACAGTAAAACAAGGAGCCCTCCCACCTGGTGATCGTGCCCTGATGTGTGATCCCTCCCGTGATCATGACAACACGTGGTAGAAAGGGTAGGTCATTTCCAAGACTATAAAGACGCTCCAGCGTCCATCTTGAGCACACTCTCTTGGCTCGCTGGCAGGGAACGAGCCAGCTGCCAGGGCGTGAGCAGCCCTAGGGAAAGGTCCACGTGGCAAGGACTGAAGCCTAACTCAAAGCCTGGCGAGAGCTTGGGATCGGGTCTCCGGCCAGTCAGGCCCTCAGGCTGGCTGACCAGGCAGATGGCCTGACTGCGACTGCAGGAAAGACACTAACCCAGATCCACCCAGCCAAGCAACTCCTGAGCCTCACAGACCGGCTGAAATCATAATGTTTGTGGGGTAACTTATTCTCATCCAGAGGACATTAACAGCAGCAGTAACGTTTTGGCCTTTGAGAGAACAAGACAAAACTTGAACATTTGTTGATTTCGCAAGTGAAACGATGGGTACTTGTTAGATCATCTCTTCTATCACCCACTATAAAGGCATGGACATCATGTATTTGTGGTCCTGATTTGTCAAAAGTTTAAAAATAAGCAACCAAACCAACAAAAACACTAGGATGAAAACTAATGAGAAGCCTCAATTTCCTTTTCCAAAGAGTACACGAGTATGGTTGTTCTAAAGGTCAGCTCCTAGAGCAGTCGCTCCGTGCAAACACATCTAAGTTCCTCTGCCTAAGTCACAACACTGCTAATTTCAAGGACTTGCTTTTTTTACTGGAAGTTCTTATGGCTTCTCAAAATTATTTAATATTGCCGAAATACCTTTCTGCCAAAGAATTACAACTGTGGCATGAAATCACTGCCCACATCTTCGATCTGAAAAACCATTTTTCTTCCACTGAGTTTCTTGTTCATATCCCTATTTCTTATTCCAAATTTTCAGAGGCAGTTCCAAAAGCCTATTAAAACAAGAACCTGGGGCACCTGGGTGGCTTAGTGGGTTAAGCGTCTGCCTTTGGCTCAGGTCATGGGATCGAGCCCTGCGTCGGGCTCCCTCCTCTGCAGGAAGCCTGCTTCTTCCTCTCGCACTTGCCCCACTTGTGTTCCCTCTCTCGCTCTCTCTCTGTCAGATAAACAAATAAAATCTTCGTAAAAAATAAAAATAAAAAAATAAAACAAGAACCTGACCATGGAAATGAGATGAAATTAAAGACTTTACAAGCATGACTTTAAAATACATGAAATTCTCAACAGTTACCACACATATCTTTTCACTTTGTACTCTGACAGAGCCCGCGGTGTCACTGTCTGCTGGGCACTGGCTATGTACCAGGCCTCATCCTGGACTCTCCATATACAGCATACCTAATACCTACATCAATCAACCCTACAAGGCAGGCATTATAATACTCATTTTCTTTTGCGAAGGGGTGAGAAGGGTAATAACTTACGGGCAGAAAATTGAGATACAATTTTACATCCAGTGAAATACACAAGTCAGGTTAGTTTAATGAGTTGTGACAAATGCATGTCCCCAGGCAACCAATACCTCCACCTAGACAAAGCGGGTTTCCTTTGCTCCAGAAAAGTCCCTCCTGTTCCTTTCCAGTCAATCCCCAACCACTTTCGACAACCACTGTTCAGATCTGTATCACCACTGATTAGCCTTGCCCGTTGTAGAACTTCATAAACTTAAAATTACACACTGCATACTCGGCGTCCGTCTTCTTCCACTCAGTATGTCCCCGAGATCCATCCACACTGTTGGACTGGCGGTTCATTCATGTAAATTACCAGGTAGTTTTAGCCATTTCCCACTGGTGGACATCCGAGGCGTTTCTAGTGTTTGGCTGTATGTCTTTGGTGGACGAATGTTCCAGTCAGAGTCACAGGCAGGTACACATTAAGCTTTACAAAAAAACTGCCAAAATGTTGCCCAGGGCAGGTGTACCATTTACACTCCCACCAGCGATTTATGAGACTTCCAGTTGCTCCACACCCTCGCCAAAATTCAGTGCTGTCAGTCATTTTAATTTTAGCCGTTTCAATGGGTACGCAGAGGTATCTCATTATGGTTTTGTTTATTATAAAAGCTTTATTGATGGGCGCCTGGGTGGCGCAGTCAGTTAAGCTTCTGACACTTGATTTCAGCTCAGGTCATGATCTCGGGGTTGTGGGATTGAGCCCCACGTCAGGCTCCACAATGGACGTGGAGCCTGCTTAGGGGTCTCTCTCGGCCCCTCCCCACTCTCAAAAATTAATCTAAAAATTTCAAAAGTAAAAGCTTTATTGAGATGTAATTTACATGGCATATAATTCACCCATTTCAAGTGTATAATTTGACGGATTACATAAATTTTTTTATTGCGGTAAAATGTAATACAGTAGTCCCCCTGCCCTTATCCACGATTTGGCCTTCCATGGTTTCGGTCACCCGCAGTCAACCACAGTCCAGAAGCAGACACCCACTCTCTGATGTCCCATCAGGTCAACGGCAGCCTATCGCTACATCACAATGCCTACGTCATCTGTCTCACCTCATGCCGCCACGTAGGCGCCATATCATCTCACGTCATCACAGGGACGGCGAATACAGCAGGGAGATATTCTGAGAGAGAAACCACATTCCCATAACTTCTATTACAGTATGCTATTATTGTTCTACTTCCTATTAGTTATTGCTGTTAACCTCTTACTGTGTGCCTCATTTATACATTAAATGTTATCACAGACAGTATGGACAGAAAAAACATAGTATATATGGGATTCAGTACTATCTACAGCTTCAGGATCCACTGAGGGTCCTGCAACATGTCCCCCAAGGATGGGGGGGGAGGGAACTACTGTGTATCTAACATAAATTTTGCCATTTTGACCATTTTTAAGTGTAAAATTCAGTGGCTTGAATTACATTCACACTGTTGTGCAACCACCACCACGATCTAATTCCAAAATTTTTTGAACACCCCAAAGAGAAACTCTGTAGCCATTAAGCATTTCCTCCCCATCCCCAACCACTGGTAACCTCTACCGTGCTATCTCCAATTTGCCTCATTCTAGGTACTTTATAAAAGTGGAATCGTGTATTTGCCATTTTGTGTCTCGCTTCCTCCGCAGAGCATGTTTTCAAGGTTCATTCACATCGTAGCACGGATCAGAACTTCATTCCTTTTTATTGCTCAATAATATCTCAATGTACGGATAGACCACATTTTGTGTATCCATTCATCTGTATGGACACTTGGGTTGTTTCCTTCTTCTGGCCGTTGTGAGTAACGTACACCGAGCCCCGGCACACAAGTACTTGTTGGAGCCTGTGCTCCCCGGTGTGTCTGTGATACCCGCCTGAGTGGGGCCTTTTGAGGAGCCCCCAAACTCTTTTCCACAGTAGCTACACCATTTACCACTCCCACTAACAATGCCCAGGCACTCCGATTTCTCCACATCCTCACCAGCACTTACTTTCCTGTTTTTGCTGTTACAGCTATCCTAGAGAATGTAAAGTGCTATCTCATTTTAATTTGCATTTCCTTAAAGACTAATGACATGGAGCACTTTGTGTGTTTGTTGGACACTTCCGTACTGTATCTTCTTTCGTGAAGCATAGAATTTTTTCACCCAATTATTTAATTAGGT
Source organism: Potos flavus (assembly GCA_028534135.1). Taxonomy (NCBI): domain Eukaryota; kingdom Metazoa; phylum Chordata; class Mammalia; order Carnivora; family Procyonidae; genus Potos; species Potos flavus. Next base: position 2,762,879 of record CM052897.1, read on the forward strand.
TCATCTTTTTACTATTGTGTCATAGGAGCACTTTGTATATTCTAAAACATGTCCTTTGTCGGATATAGGAATTGCAAGTATTTTCTCAGTTCATAGCTTGCCTTTTCATTGTCTTAATTATGTCTTGGGATAAGTATAAGTTTTTAATTCTGATAAAGTCTGACTTGATAAAGTCAATTTTTTCTTGCATGGTTCGTATTACCTGTGACCTAAATAAGAAATGTTTACCTACACTCCAGATCACAAAGATATTCTGCCATGTTTTCTTCCCAATGCTTTATAGTTTTAGCTTTTACGTTGAGGTATTTTTTGTGGAATATGTGGGCCAAAGTTCATTTTATTCCAATTAGATACAAGTTCTTCCACCACCATTATTAAAAGAAATTGTTTTTAGATTGATTTTGGTTTTGAGTTTGCAGATATTCGTCAAAGGGAAGATATCTAGAAATGGTCTCAATTTTTCATAAACAACATTCAGTGTTCAGTAAGAGACAGAACCAAATTACTGAACACAAGAAAAACTGACATTAGAAAGTTACGGGGCACATTTATTTTTGTAGTTTTTAAGTAGGCTCCACACCGAGTGTAGAGTCCAACGTGGGGCTTGAACTAGCAACCCTGGGATCAAGATCTGAGCTGAAACCAAGAGTCGGATGCTTAACCGACTAATCCACCCAAACATCCCTTCAGGCACATTCTTTCAAATAACTATAACTAGTATGTTCAAAAAAAGGAATGAATCTTTTTAAAAAACCAGAAATTCTGCAGTATGATAACTCAAAAATACAGTATCTGAAACTAAAAACACAGATAACAGTAGACTAAACACAGCAGAAGAGAGGATCAGAAAACTAGAAGGTGGATTAGTAGCAAATCTTCAAACAGAAACTCTGAGAAATGACAATAGAGAAAGGAGTGTATGATACATATAAAATATAGTGAGGGGCCCCAAGGTGGCTCAGTCAGTTAAGCATCCAACTCTTGGTTTCAGCTCAGGTCATGATATCAGGGCCATGAGATCAAGTCCCAAGACAGGTTCTGTGCTCAGCGGGGAGTCTACTTGAAGATTGCCTCCTTCTGTCCCTCTCCTCCTGCACACATGCTCTCTTTCGCTCTGATGAATAAATAAATCTTTAAAATATATATTTATAGTGAAAGGTTTAACATGTGTAAGTGGAGTCCTAGAAGGAAAGGCAAGAAGCAACATTTGAAGAAATACCAGCTGGCATTCTGATGAAAAAAATCAAATTCAAGAAGCATTATCCAACAGAATAATTCAAACAAAAGCCAAACATCTCTACCCTTCTGGGCCTTCTATTCTGGAAGGAGGCAGAGAATCAATAAAAAAATCACTACAAAATAATACAAAGTATGTTAAAATATAGTAAGTGCTGTCTTAAAAAAAGGAAATAGAGTTTATATGGCAAACGGGTTTAGAAGGATGGAGGGAAACAGCTGCACTATTCGACGGGATGTACAAAACCTGGAAGAAAGTAAACAGAAAAACAATTTTATTTTCTCCTAAGATTTTACTTACTTGAGAGAGAGAGAGAGAGACAGACGAAGATAGAGAAAGCACAAGCAGGGAAGAGAGGGAGAAGCAGGCTCCCCGCCAGGCAGGGAGCCCAACGCAGGACTTGATCACAGGACCCCGGGATCACGACCTGAGCCAAGGCAGATGCCCAACCAACTAAGCCACCCAGCCATCCCCAGAAAAATTTTTAACACAGATTAAAGAGGAAAAATAAGCCATTCTGACAGAAGCTAAAAAATATCTATGTATACAAACATATATATTTTACACAAGATTGGAAGACCAAGCATGCACAATGAGTAATAAGCTATACACATACCAGCAATTCCACAAAAATTTGTCAAGCACCTCTAATTACCAGACTCCAGGCTAGATGCCAGGGATATAGTGAATGTGATATGTTCACTTCATTCAAGAAGCTTATCAAATGGGGGCGCCTGGGTGGCTCAGTTAAATGTCTGCATTCGGCTCAGGTCATGATCTCAGGGTCTTGGAATCGAGCCCCGAGTCAGGCTCCCTGCTCAGCGGGAAGCCTGCTTCTCCCTCTGCCTCTCCTCCCCGCTTGTGCTGTCTCTCTCAAATAAATAAAATCTTAAAAAAAAAAAAAAAAAAAAAAGCTTATTAAATGGAAGAACAATGAGGTATCAGTTTAAGATTGAGAAGAATTTATAGAAAGTAGTATCCTAAATGTTACAGTACTTCAGGAATGCTCAAGAACCAGAACATAATCTTGCCAACAGAAAAAAATAGAGAGCAACACTATCCATAGAACTTTCTACAATGATGAAAACATTCCACGCCTGCAGTGACCAATAGGGTAGCCACTAACCACATGCGGTTACTGAGTACTTGAAATGCGGCTATTGCAAGTAAGGAACACAACTACTCATTTTACTTATTTCTAATTAACTTAAATCACCACACTCAGCTAATGGCTACTTAATGGACAGTGGGAGGTATAGAGTATGACAACAAATTTCACTAGACTCTACAGGTTACCCTGGGGATCTGGCTACATCACAGGGAGGACGTAGAGATATACCATGAAGGTAACTAAAGGGTTGGAAAGCCTTCGGCAAAAACCCAAAGATAGAATTTTTAAGGTATCTATATCTTATTTTGTTTCAGAAAGAATTTAATGACTTGAAGACTCACAGCACAGCAAGAAAAATCACTTGTTAAATAAATGTTAAAAATGCAGGTATGTACATTAAACAAAAGGTATAAAAGAAATGTAATAGGTAAGGAATAGAATTACCTTCCACAGAGAATAGCTGGATAGTATCTTTCTTTTTTTTTTTAAGATTTATTTATTTCAAAGAGACAGAAAGAAAGTGGACGTGAGCACCAGCAGGAGGGGCAGAGGGAGAGGGAAAATCTCAAGCAGATTCCGCGCTGAGCACAGAGCCCAATACAGGGCTCGATCTCAGGGACCTGAGCCAAAACCAAGAGTCAGGAGCATAACAGACCACACCACCCCGGGGGCGTCCCACTGAGGAGTATCTTAATACTGGTATTTTATGACTCTAAGCAATTTTTTATGGATTTTTGTGATTAAGATACTATCCAAGAAGTGGGTTATACAATCCAGGACATGAATTTAGATTGGTGTATTAATGATCTATTGCTATATAACAAATTACCCCAAACATAGCAGTTTAAAGGATAACACTTATGGTCTCATGCAGGTCTGAGGGGCAGGAATCTGGGAGTGGCTGAGCAGGGTGGTTCTGGCTTAGGGTCTCAGGAGGTTGCACAGATGGCGGAAAAGTTTCCCCTGGATTAAGAACATCCACTTCCATGGACATTCCTGGTTCATGACATTCCTGGCCGCGCGGATCTCTCTGCACAGATGCTCGAGCCTCCTCATGACATGGCAGCTGACTTGGTCAGTGATTCGAGAGAGAGAGCACAGAGCGAGCTGCACCGCCGCTTATGACCTAGTCTCAGAAGTCACACACTGTCACTCCCGCCATAATCTATTATGATAAAAGCAAGTCGCTAAATTCAGCCCACAGAGGAGAGAGGAATTAACCTTCTCCTCTGGAAGGACAGAGTATCAAAGAATTTGGGGACCATCAAAAACCATTATAATGGATATGAGTATCTGTGGACTTGGGGGTTGCTAGAAATTGTAATGAGATCCTGGGATCCCTTTCCCTGGAAATCCAAAAATTAGAATAAACTATAACCTTTTCTGAAACAGCTTCAACTGCTTTCTAAAAAGCAGGAGATTAAACACAATTAGGTTCTTGGTCATTTCCAAGCCAACCACTTTTTAACAGCTGGTATTAAATAAACGGCATGAAACACGGGGCTCTACATATAATGTTAGAGCCTCAAGAGAATTCTGCCAAGTGAGCAGTTTCATCCCCATTTTCAAGATAAGAGGTCCAGAGACATAAGCCCAAGTCCTGTCCGGGTCTACCTGGTTCCCAAGTTTTTTGTTCTTCTACCGCAGGAAGCTTCTCTTCCTCCAGCTACCACAGAAGCTAGTGTTTGTAACGTCGCACATACGGGAAGTACCACAAAATATATTCCTTCGGCCAAGATTTTCATCTTTTGTTCCATCAATTACTTTCTTTCCTGTCTGTTTTTGTTCTGGCTGGTGTTTTCTACATGCCGCTGCCAGGCCTCATTCTGCTTCACTTTGCGTCCCATCCAGCACCTGGTCCCTTGGCCCGACCTCCCTCTGGGTCCCCCTGCATCGGAGGAGCAACTAGTAACCTGCTCAAAGACACAGAGAGAGGCAGGGACAAAACCAGAACCAACAGCCTGTCCGCACAAAACCTCCTGGAGGGCTCTCGGCAGCACCACACAACTCTGCCTCCCCCTCCCGAGACCTGCACAGCAGTTCACCTCTCCCTGGTCTCCAAACTCTGCCTGGAACAAGGACACTGACCCAGAAAAGCTCAAGTCAGATGTGGAAAGCTTCGTTTGCTCATTCTCCCCCAACAATCCAATTGGACCCTGATGCCTGTCCACTCAACCTTGTAAATATTTTTCAGTATTTACCCTATCCATCCCCATAAACAATGTCCTAGTTCAGGCAATTTTCTCTTTCACTTGGGCTTCTGCAGCAGCTTCTTAAAAGTCTCCTACCTCTACCAAGCCTCGCCCTCCCTAATTTATCCCCCAAATGGCAGTCAGAGTTCTTTCTAATGCCCAGAACTTACCTTGCCACCCCCTAGAAAGAACCTTCAATGGCTCCCCATCCATGCCCCTCACGACCATCAAGAAGGGCCTTGTAAACTGACTCAGGGTCTTGGATTTTATCCCAAAGGTTATAAAAATGGATCTGATGTCTGAACGTCTCCTCTGTACCAGACATCTTACCTATGTGATTTCATTTAATCCTCTCGGGAGCCCTGCAAAATCTGCAGGATTCCTTTGCGTATACTGTTCTAATTAGCCCTCTCATCTGTCAGCCATGTGGCCAAAATAATCTAAAGCCTTTCCTTGCCCCCCATCTACCCAACAGATCCAAATTCCCTCTGTGCCACCACCTTCTCACGTAGACCATTACAATTTGTCTACACGGCACCGTCCTTGAAAAAAAGGGACAATCATGTCCCATTCACCTTTATACCCTCAGACCCCAGCAAAGAACCTGTTTCAGAGTAGATGCTCAGTAAATGGCTGACAGCTGATAATCAATTAAAAGGGAGGTCCACCATGATATGTGCTGAAGCATTAACTCAATCAATGCATCTCCCAGGAGTATCTTCTCAATTACCTATCTCCCCCAAACCCCACATAGTACCCTGGACTTTTACCCCCGCCTTCCACAGCTTAACGCTTCTATTATGATCTAAGGGAGCCAAAGGGCTCAGACCAAGGTGTCCCATTTAGAGATTAGAGGGCCTCTAGGGACTGATCATCTGGACCAACCCGTGTCTAGCTGTTCCTTTCTGTGCTTTGTACACACCCCCCGCGATAAATTATCTGCCGGCTCCGCCAGAACAGGACTTCCCAGTAAAGGACTTCATTGTTCAACTTCATCACGTAGCACAAAGCCTGGAACATGGGGGACCACCAATAAATATGGGGAAAGAATACCAGCTAACATTTATTTAGTGCTATGAACGAAGGCTCTGATATGCATTATCTCATTTAGTCCTTACAGCAATCCTCCCAGGGAAATGCTGTACCACATTATTCCCACGTAAACAGATGAGGACACCGAGGCCCAGAGAAGACTAAAACACAATGAAACAAGCACCGACTGAGAGTGTCATATAATTTGCATTTTCACATGCTTTATTTATTTCATTCATCCCTCTGTACAGTCCCGCAACGAAGTTATAGATTATATTCCCATTTTAGACAATCGATCAATCAATCAAAACATAACGCATAGGTTGTAAGGCCAGGAACCAAGCAGGTCCGCCAGAGTCCGGGGCCCCTTTGCGCCTGGCTATCTTGCCCCTCCGACTGGCAGTCAGGACTGAAGCGGCCCGCCCCCTCCCAACCAGGGCGCTCCCACTCCCCACACTGCGCTGCCCCGAGCCCCGGGGGGCTGTCCCCACCGCGCAGCGACTGCGGTGCACGCGGCCGCCCTCCGGCTCCTCCGCAACGCGCCCATCCCCGCCAGAATGCCGCTACGCGACTGCGGGCCTCGCCACCGCTCCCCGCCGGGGCCCACCGCCCGCGCTCGGCCAGAAAGCCGGGCGGCAGGTGGCACCGGGCTGGCCTGGAACGGTCCCCTTCCTGCGCCCGGCTCCGCACCTGTGCCGGCGGGTGGGGGGTGGGGGCTGGGGAGCGGGGGGTTGGGAGGGGCAGGGGCCAGCCCCCCGGGACCCCTCGGGCCCACCGCGGAGGCCTCCGCCGCCCAGGAGGAGGGGCGCCCGGCCGTTACCGGTTCCGCTGCTCTTTGAAGAGCGCCGTCAGCGCGCGGAGGGCCTCCAGATCCTGGATGGGCGCGGGCACCATGACGCCGGACAGCCGGGCGGGCGGCGGCCTGGGCGCCGCCATCTTGCCGCTCGCAGCTCGCCGAGCCGGGCGACGACGCGGAGCAGGAGGAGGAGGAGGAGCGGGGGGAGCGCAGACGGGGGGAGGAGCACGCCCACAGCTGCCGCCGCCGCTGGCGCCACGCCGCTGCACCCCAGACCCGGCGGGAGAGCGCGAGCACACGCTTCCAGCCTCCCCTCCGGCGGCGACGGGGACGACGCGGCGCGGGGAGGGGCGCGAGCGGAAGTCCCGCCCGAGGGGAGGGGCGCGAGCGGAAGTGCAGGGGGGAGAGCGGGGGGAGGGGCACTGGGAGGGCGTTGGGTCTGAGAGGAGGAGCCGGAGACCCTGGCTTACCCGGAGCCTGAGATGCGAGCCGGGGAGGAGGAGCCTGGCCGGGAGGGGGCACAGGGACAGAGGCACGCTGAGGAGGGAGGGGGCGGGGTCTGGGCACAGGGACAGGTGCACCCTGAGAAGAGGTGGAGGTGGAGGGGCCTGTGGGAGGGGGGTGGGGAGGTGTCAGAGAGTCGTCTGAGGCTCCTTTTAAGGAGAAGGTTGAAGACCTCATCCTGCTGTTGAAATGGGTTGATTGGTGCCCCTATATGGACGCCCTGGAAAGTGGAGCAGTCTGTCAGCAGAGTGCAAGTCCCAGACCCTGAGAGCTCAGTTCCCAGTACTTCATGATCCGTTATTTACTGGTGATACCAGATGGTTTACCAGACGCCTTAGGTAGGGTGACCATACATTGCTGCAGCTCATCCAGGGCTTAAAATAGAATTAGAAGTTAAGTAGCTGAATTCTCCAGCAGTAGATTAAGAATTATTTTTTCTAAGGGAAATGAATATATTTTTTTCAAGAATCAAACAAGGTTCTGTGACTGGTTGTTCGCAATTCGTGTATTTTCTTTCCACTACCCTTTATCATATTATGTGTACTTCCAATATTGTCACCAAGCCCTGTGCTAGGCGAAGGGATTCCAACCTTGAAGGAACTCAAGGCAAAAGAGGCAAATGACAACTGCTGTGGCAGAGAACTGTACAAATTGCTATGGGACATTTCAATTTCAAGAGTCAGAGTGTGTTTATAATGGGGCATTTTTTATATTCTTTGCTAAGGAAAATTTAAAGACACAATAACCACCACCAGAGTATGCAGGAGAAATGAATCACGCACATGCAAGTTAGGTGATAACGTAATTCAACCTTACCCGTTCAGCTGACTGCATATTCGTTTCAGAAACACTTTTGTGTGTCAGTTATGTGCCAGGCGTTAGACCACCTAGCAGTGCAAAAGACAATTCAAAATGTTTAACAATCCTGAGACTAGCAGGGGAAAATCACCCAGTATTTCCTTGAGGAGCTGGGGCTAGTAAAATGTATTGTCATGCATCAAGTTCTTGCCCCTTAGTTTTCCATCCTCAGGTGTAAAACAAAAGTAACTACTCTGACTCTTCCAGAAAACATTCCCCATAATATTTCCATTTATTGCCTGGAATATTGCAATCTCCGGATTGGTTTCTCAGCTTCTTCTCTTGCCTCCCTGTATTCTAGATCTTTTAAAAGTATAAGTCAACATTTCACTTTGCTCAAAAAAGGATTTCCATTTCACTCAAAATAAAAGCCAAAATGCTTCCAGTGAAGAAGTCCCTGGGTAGTCTGTGTCCCTCTTCCTGCGCACCCCTGATCACTTCTGTCCCTTCCTCCCACACTGACCTCCTAGTAGTCCTCCAGCAGGGAAAGCGCACTCCTGCCTCAGGACTTTGCACAAGCTGTTCCTTTAGTGTGGAACTTTCCACACTCTCCCAGCAGACACCGGCATGGTTTGCTTCCTTCAACTATCTGCTGAACTGATCTCTTAATGAGCTTCCCTGGTTGATTTTTAAAATTGTAAACATTCCACCCGAATTCCTGATTCTGAGAAATTGTTCTCCATAGCATGTAACACTTTCTATACCACAGTTTACTTATCTATTTTGTTCACTGCCCTGATGTATTCCATCACCTGGGAAAGGACCTACCACGTGGTAATTTCTCAATAGATATTAGTTGAATTCGTGAACAAAGAATTTTTTTTGAACAAAGAATTTTTTTAGAGATATTTTCAGAAAGAAGAAAGAAAATAACATGCCTCCAGAAAAGAAAAAAAAAGAGATACCAATCCAAAACATACAGGAAAGAGGAAGGATGGAAGAGAGGAAGAAAAAAATTATAAGATAAAGAGAGGTGCATTAACAGCACAGACTAGTAGCATGGGCAAGCATGAGAAACAAAAGGAGATTAAATTGGTCAAACAGTGGGCGTTATTGATTGCCCAGAATCGACTAGGGGATATCAACCTTGACTGAATTGACAGAAGTAGGTTAATATTTCACTTGTGTGAAATGGCATTTTTTTCCTTTCCTTTTTTTTTTTTTTTTTGAGCTTCAAGTATGCTTTGTCCCCTTTCTCTTTTTTTTCTTTCATTAAGTGTTTTTATTTTAATTCCAATATAGTTAACATACAGCCTAATATTGTTTCAGGTGTACAATATAGTGATTCAACAATTCTATACATTACTCAGTGCTCATTATGATAAATGTACTCTTTAATCCCCATCACCTGTTTCTCTAGGTCCATCCATGTCATTGCAAATGGGAAGATTTCATTCTTTTTATGGCTAAACAATATTGCATTCTATATCTATTCCATATCTTCTTTATCTGTTCATCTGTTTGTGGACACTCGGGCTGGTTGCATAATTTGGCTATCGTAGATAATGCTGCAATAAACATTGGGGTACATGTGTCCCTTCGAATTAGTGTTTTTGTATTTCGGGGGGTAAATAACCTGTAGTGCAAATGCTGGATCATAGGGTAGCTCTATTTTTAATTTTTTGAGGACCCTCCATACCCTTTTCCACAATGGCTTCACCGCTTTGCATTCCCACCAACAGTGCACGAGTGTTCCTTTTTCTCCACATCCTCACTGACACCCCTTGTTTCTTGTGTTTTTTAATTTAGCCATTGTGACAAGTGTCAGGTGATTATCTCACTGTGGTTTTGATTTTGCATTTCCCTGATGATAGGTGATGTGGAGCATCTTTTCATATGTCTGTTGGCCATCTGTGCGTTTTCTTTGGAGAAATGTTTGTTCATATCTTCTGCCCACTTTTAAACTGGATTATTTGTTTTGGGGGTGTCGAGTTGTATAAGTTCTTTATATATTTTGGATACTAGCCCTTTATGGGATATGTCATCTGCAAATATCTTCTTCCATTCAGCAGGTTGTCTTTTAGTTTTGTTGGTTGTTTCCTTTGCTCTGCAGAAGCTTTTTATTTTGAAGTAGTCCCAATAGTTTATTTTTGCTTTTATTTCCCTAGCCTCAGGCAACTTATCTAGAAATATGTTGCAATGGCCGATGTCAGAGACATTACTGCCTATGCTCTCTTCTGGTGGTTTTTTTTTTATGGTTTCAGGTCTCACATTTAGGTCTTTAATCCATTTTGAGTTTATTTTTGTGTATGGTGGGAGAAAGCGGTCTAGTTCCATTCTTTGGCATGTAGCTGTCCACCACCATGTGTTAAAGAGAGTCTCTTTCCCATTGCATGTTCTTGACTCTTTTGCCGAAGATTAATTGACATAGAATTACGGGTTTGTCTCTGGGTTTTCTATCCTGTTCCATTGATCTATGTGTCTGTTTTTGTGCTAGTATTATACTGTTTTGAATACTACAGCTTTGTAATATAACTTGTAATCTGGAATTGTGGTAGCTCTAGGTTTGTTTTGCTTTTTCAAGGTGGCTGTGGCTATTCGGGGTCTTTTGTGGTTCCATACAAATTTTAGGATCGTTTGTTGTAGTTTCATGGAAAATGCTGTCAGTATTTTGATAGGGATTGCATTAAACCTAAATGGCATTTTTTAATGTTACATCAATGTGATTTGCCTTAGATAATGTGGCCACTGTGTTGATATACATGAATTAAACTTCAAATGAAGTTTGTGAGATAAACATGTGCCTTGAGCCCAGTGTAGAACAGGATCAACAATCAAGAAGTAAAAATAAATAATTTTTAAAAAGAAGGAAAGGTGGGGGGAGGAAAGCAAGGGAGAAAGTAGCTGAGGTTGAAGACAAAAAGATTTGGACCAAAGTGCATATGTTTATTGCAAGGAAAAGAGAGAGGACATAAATGAATAGTGGTAAAAGGTAGAAAAGATGAGTGACAAATGGATAGAAAAATTCTTGCCTGTGCTGGCTCCTCTGTCTGCAACTTTCTCCTTGCCATCTCCGCCTATAATTCTCACTAGAAAGTTTATGCCATTACCCACCACCTACCGCGCCCAAATACCATGTGTCCATCAGGAAAAGCTCCAGTCAGTCTTTTGGCACTATACCCCTCTTTTGGCACTGAGCAGTCAGCTTGCTGCTATAGATGTGTTTGTGTACCATCTTTGGCATCTGGGGTCCCTCAAGGCAGGGACTTTATCTTGCTCATCCCTTCCAGGACAGAGCTCAGTGCCTTGTGCTTAGAAACAATGTTATAAATATTTGTTGCACTGAAAACTTTGGAGATTAAAGGGAAAAAAATAACAGAATAGTGTAATTGTTGAGAGCAGGGATCAGCAAACTACAGTCTGAGAGCCAAATCTTTCCCACTGTTTTTGTAAATTTTACTGGAAACTGTCACATTCATTTACATATTGTCTATGGCTTCTGTGGTGCTACAAGGGCAGAGTTGAGTAGCTGTGACAGAGACCGTTTGTCCTGCAAAGCCTAAAATGGTAACCATTTGGTACTTTATGAAAAAGGTTTGCCAATCAATCTCTGGGAAAGACCACGAGCTCTAGAATCAGACAAACCTGCATGGTATCAATCCTGCTTTCATCGATTAGCATCTGACCTTGGACATGTAACCATCTCTTTAAGCCTTTTTTTCATCTATAAAAATGGAATAGTAATAATACCTATGTAATTGGGTGGTTGGGAGGATTCGATGAGATACTCTAGGTCAATCCAGTGTTATACATTTATTTAGGTTAGCTCAATAAATGTTGACATTGAACTATGTTTGGGATAAGATTGAATAAACAGGAGCGATAAAGTGAGCAAGGAGGTAGAAAGCTGTTTGGTAGATGGGCTAGTTAGGAACACAGGGAATAGGCAGGAAATTGTAGGTAGGCTAAAGGTATAATTGAGAGTAAGTGATTGACAATAGGCTACTGGTGTTTCAGACAATAATTCTGATGTGACTAGCAATAGTTGCATTGTAGGGAGGAATGATTTTTATACAGTTTGAAAAGTTAGTAACCTAACTTTAGAAACAAGAAAATGGAACGCATTCTCAAGAGGAAAGAAAATTAAGGAAATCCACCCATATAATGAGCTAGATGCTGGAGTGGACAAAAAGAGATTTCAAGGCAAATCTTCTAACTAAGCTCGATAATTAAAACAAAACATAACTTCAAAGAATAAAAACCTCGAGAGAGAAATAATAAATCTCAGCAGAAAAAAACAATAAAAAAGGACCAAATGGAAATTGTAGACCTGAAAAAGACATGAGAGAAGAAAGAATCAATGAAATTGAATCAAGAGACAAATAGATGAGAGAGAGAGAGAGAGAGAGAGAGAGAAAGTCCAAGAATAGGAACACAAAGAGAAAACATTGAAGAAAAAAAAAACGAAAACAATGAACAGAATCTCAGAAACCTGTTAGAGATGTCAGATGTTCAAATATTAGTCTAACTGTAATACCAGAAGGATAAGAGAGCACAACACACACAGAAAAGCACTTGAAAAATAATCGCCCAAATTTTCCAAATTTGATGAGAGAGAGAAATTTGCAGACACAAACGTTAAACTAACACCAAGCAAAATAGATACAAAGAAGCCTATGCCAAGACACATCACACCATTGAAAGCCAAAGAAAAAGACCATACCTTGACAGCATCAAGAGAGAAAAGACATATTATATACAGAAAAACAATTATCTGAATAGTGGCTGACTTATTAGAAACCATAGAGGCTAGGAGACAGTGGAACATCTTTAAGCTGCTGAAGGAAAAATCTGTCAATTGGGAATTCTGTATCCAGAAACATCATTCAAGAATGAAAACGAAATAGAGGCATTTTAATATAAAGTATAACTAAGGGGATTCCTCACCAACAGAACTCCACCATGAGGAACACTGAAGAAATTTCTTTGGGCTGAGGAAAATGATGTCAGATAGAAAGTCAAATCCTCAGAAAAAAACTGAAGAGTGTTAGAAATGGTAAATATCTGGGTAAAATCAAATGACTATTTTTTTTCTATTTTCCTTTTCTATTTGTTTTATAAGCCATACAGTGGTTCATAGCAAAAATTACAATATTTTCTTTTATAATGTAAAGTATATTTACATTAAATTACATATTTTTATAATGTAAATAGATATATTAAATGTAACAACAACAGAAGAGATGGACGAGATATTGACCCATAAGTTCATTGTATATTGTATTCTCTAGGGCAACCACCAAAAAATAAAAATAAAAAATACAAAGAAGTTATAGCTAAGATATCAACAGGAAAATCGAAACAGAATCCTAAAAAACATTCTAAAAAATTTAAAAGGAACAACAAAGGAGAAAAAATACAGAGGAGACCAACAAGACAAAAATAAAATGATAGACCCAACCCAACCACATCAATAATTATAGTAAATAGTAATGGAAGAAACACCGTAAAGGTTAGAGCTCATCAGAATGGATTTTTTTTAAAGCCAACTATATAAAGACACAGGTTGAAGGTTAATGGATGGGAAGTAGATAAACCACGTGAATGATAAGCACAAGAAGGTCAGTGGGGCTACATTGACATCGGATAAAAAAGATTTCAAAATTATGTTTTATCAGGGAAAAAGAGGGTCACTTCATGGGGTGCCTGGGTGGTTCAGTTGGTTACATGTCTGACTCTTGGTTTTGGCTCAGGTCATGATCTCAAGGTTGTGAGACTGAACCCCATGGCAGGCTCTATCGTGTGCATGGAGCCTGCTTAAGATCCTCTCCCTCTCCCTGTGGCCCTCCCCACCCTGCTCCCAGGGGCACGTGCACTCTCACTCTCCCTCTCTCTTAAAAAAAAAAAGGAACTTCATAATGGTGAAAGAACAAATTCATCAAGAAGACATAGTCATCATCGTAAGTGTGTATTTGCCAATAAGTTTCCAAATATATGAAGCAAAAATCGACAGATTGCAAGGGAAACAGATAATTCCACAATCATAATTGGAAATTTTAACACTCTTATCTTTACAATGGCTGGAACAACTAGACAAAAATTAGCAATGATGTAGGATTTCTGAACAATACTCTCAACCTCTTTCAGTATTTGTATGATGCAACAGCCAACAGTGATAGAGTGCACATTCTTTTCAAGTGCGCATGGGTAGACCGTATTCTGAGTCCTAAGTCTTAATACATTTATAAAGATTGAAAACCTACAGAATACGTTCTCTGACTACAGCAAATTTATGTTAGGAATCAGTAATAGTAAAATAACCTAGAACACCCCCAAATATTTGCAAAACTTAAAAACAAACTTCTAAATAATTATTGGATCTGAAAAGGAGTCACAGAAGAGATTAGAAAATGTTTTGGACTGACTGGTAATGAAAATGTTGTATCAAATATGTAGGATTACAGAGAAATGGTGGGAAAAAATCCCATGCTCATGGGTCGGAAGAACAAACATTGTTAAAATGTCTATATTGCCCAAAGCAATCTATACATTTAATGCAATCCCTATCAAAATACCACCAGCATGTTTCACGGACCTAGAACAAAACAATCCCAAAATTCGTATGGAGCCACGAAAGACCCAGAATAGCCAAAGCAATCCTAAAAAGCAAAGCAAAGCAGGAGGTGTCACAATTCTGGACTTAAAGCTCTATTGCAAAGCTATTGTCAACAAGACAGTATGGTACTGGCACAAAAAACAGACACATAGATCAATGGGACAGAATAGAAAACCCAATGGACCCACAACTGTATGGTCAACTGATCTTCAACAAACCAGGAAAGATATTCAATGGAAAAAAGACAGTCTCTTTAACAAATGGTGTTGGGAAAAACTGGACAGTCACATGCAAAAGAATAAAACTGGACCACTTTCTTACACCATCCATACAAGTAAATTCAAAATGGATGAATGACCTAAATATGAGACAGGAAACCATCAAAATCCTAGAGGACAACACGGGCAGCAACCGCTTTGATCTCAGCTGCAGCAACTTCTTACTAGACACTTCACTGGAGGCAAGGGAAACAAAAGCAAAAATAAAATATTGGCACTTCCTCAAGATAAAATCTTCTGCACAGTGAAGGAAACAGTCAACAAAACTAAAAGGCAGCCTAAGAAATGGGAGAAGATATGTGCAAATGACATCTCTGATAAAGGGTTAGTATCCAAAATCTATAAAGAACTTATCAAACTCAACACCCCAAAAATAAATAATCCACTTAAGAAATGGGCAGAAGACATGAATAAACATTTTTCCAAAGAAGATATCCAGATGGCCAACAGACACATGAAAAAATGTTCAACATCACTCATCATCAGGGAAATACAAATCGAAACCACAATGAGATACCACCTCACTCTAGTCAGAATGGCTAAAATTAACAACACAAGAAACAATAGATGTTGGTGAGGATGCAGCAAATGGGAAACCTCTTACCCACTTGGTGAGAATGCAAATTTGTGCAGCCACTCTGGGAAACAGTATGGAGGTTCCTCAAAAAGTTAAAAATAGAACTACCCTATGATCCAGCAATTGCACTATTGGGTATTTACCCAAAGAATACAAAAATACTAGTTCGAAGGGATACATGCACCCCAATGTTTATAGCAGCGTTATCAACAATAGCCAAACTATAGAAAGAGCCCAAGCATCCATCGACTATGAATGGATAAAAAAGACATGATATATACATATGTATGTATATATATGTGTGTGTATATATATATGTAGAGATATATATATATATAATGGAATATTACTCAACCATCAAAAAGAATGAAATCTTGCTATTCACAGCAATGTGGATGGAGCTAGAAGGTATTATGCTACAAAATAAGTCAGTCAGGGAAATACAAACACCCTGTGATTTCACTCATATGTGGAATTTAAGAAAGAAAACAGATGAACATATGGGAAAGGGGGAAAGAAAAAAAGGAGAGAGAGAAACAAACCATAAAAGACCCTTAATGATAGAGAACAAACTGAGGGTTGGTGGAGGGAGGTGGGTGGGGGACGGGTAGACGGGTGTTGGGTTTTAAAGAGGGCACTTGTGATGAGCACTGGGTGTTGTATGTAAGTGATGAATCACTAAATTCTACTGCTGAAGCTAATATTATACTATATATTAACTAACTAGAATTTAAATAAAAATTTGGAAGAAGGGGCACCTGGGTGGCTCAGCCAGTTAAGCGTCTGCCTTCGTTTGGCTCAGGTCATGATCCCTGGGTCCTGAGATTGAGCCCCATTTTGGGCTCCCTGCTCAGCAGGGAGCCTGCTTCTCCCACTCCAGCTCCTCCTGCTTGTGTTTTCTCTCTCTCTCTCTCAGATAAAGAAATAAAATCTTTCAAACAATTTTTGGAAGAAAAAAATTTTTAAATAAAAAAAAATTTTTTATTAAAAAAATCAATTGCTGGTACTTCAACATTGAAAAAATTTCAATTAACATCCAAACTTCTCGCTTCTCTTGCAAAAAAAAAAGAATTGTAGGGTATGGTTGCTACATGTGCAGTGAGCACAGCATAATCTATAGACTTGTTGAATCACTATGTTGTATACCTGAAACTAATGTAATATTATGTGTCAACCATAATTCAGTCAAAAATTTTTTTTAAAAATAGGTTTGTGGGATAAAGTTAAATCAGTGGTTAGAAGGGAATGTAGTTTAAATGCCTAGGTTGGGAAAGAAGAAATATCTCAAGTACATTATCTAAACGTTCACCTTAAGATCCTAGAAAAAGAAAAGCAAATTAAACCCAAGGCAGGCATAAGGAAGAAAATAATAAAGATAAAGGAAAAAGATCAATAAAATAACAGGAAAATATATGGACTACCAATGAAAGCAAAAGCTACTTCTTTGAAAAGAGTAGTAAAATCAATAAACTTTCAGTTGGATAGACTAGGTAAAGAGGAAGATACACATTTCTAATACCAGGAATAATAAAGAAGACATTACTACAGATTCAATAGACATTAAAGGGAATAAGGACATGTTATGAACAACTTTTATCTCAATAAACGTGACAACCCATGTGAAATGGACAAATTCCATGAAAGACATGAATTATCAGAGCTCGTCCAAGAAAAAGTACAAAACTTGAACAGCCTGATATCAATTAAATGAATTGAATTTATAAATAAAAAACTTCCCATAAAGCCATCTCAGAGTAACGTGGCTTCAGTAGTAAATACTATCATGAAGTTAAGAAAGAAATAATATCAATCCTACACAAACTCTTTCAGAAAATAAAAGAGATAACACTTCCCAATTTATTCTGTAAGGCTAGTATTAACCTGATTCCAAAACCAAGCAAAGACCTCACAAGAAAAAAGAAATACAGACTAATATCTCTCATAACCACAGACACAAAATATTAGCAAATCAAACCATATGTAAAAAATGATAATACATTATGTATTATTTTATGTATGTATCATAAATTATAATAATACATCAGTACCATGTGGGGCATATTCTGAGAATATAAAAATTGGTTTAACATCCAAAACTCAACATGCTTCACCATATTAATAGAATGAAAGAAAGAAGATCATTTCAAAAGATGCAAGGAAAAACATTTGATAGAATTCAATATGCTTTCTTGGCAAAAAAAAAAACAAAAAAACAAACTTCTAGGAAGTTAAAAATAGCAGGAAACTTTAAAAACCTGATTAAGGATATCTACAAACAACAATAACAAAAACAAACAAACTTATACCCAACGTCATACTCAATAGTGAAAGACTTAATTAGGACAGGAATAAAGTAAGGATGTCTGCTCTTACTGTCTATTTTACTGAAAGTCCTAGCTAAGGCTAGAAAAATAAATGAAAGACATACAAATTAGGAAAGAAATGAAAATGTCTTTTTTTGCAGACTACTTAATCGTACTTAATCTATAAAATCATGTACTTAATCTATAAAAACACTACTAGAATTAATCAGTGAATGTGGCAAGGTTGCAAGATAGAAGGTTAATATATGAAAGTCAGTTGTATGTCTACCTGGTAGCAGTGAATAATTACACATTCAATTCAATGAACAACTTCACTTAGGATAACATCAAGAATACTCAGGGATAAATTAATGAAAGATGTACAAAAACCTGTACAATGAAAACTACAAAATATTACAAGGAGATTGAAAAAGACCTAAATAAATGAAAAGATATACCATGTTCATAGATTGGAGCACTTAATATTGTTAATATGTCTGTCCTCCTCAAATTGATCTATAGATTCAATGCAATTCCAATCAAAGTTTTAACACACATCAACAAGCTGATTTACAAACTTATATGAAAAGACAAAGGACAAAGAATACCCAAGACAATTTTGAACAATAAGAACAAAGTTGATGGACTTAAACTATTCGATTTTAAGATTTATTATAAAGCTGCAGTGATCAAGACAGTGTGCATTTGGCACATAATCAGTGGAATAGAATAGAGTCCAGAAATCAACCCACACTCATATGGTCCATTAGTTTTTGGCAAAAGCACCAAAGTAATTCAAAGGGGGAAATCAATGAGAAACCACTGTGCAACCATTAAAGAGACTAAAGTTTTAAAAGACAGATCATAGGAGCACCTGGCAGACAGAGTTGAAAGAACATGCAACGCTTGATCTCAGGGTCGTGAGTTCAGGCCCCATGTTGGGTGTAGAGATTACTTAAAAATAAAATCTTTAAAACGAAAAAAAAAAGACAGATAATAGTATCCTTGATGATGTAGAGCAACTAGAACTCTTATACATTGCTGGTGGGAGGACAAAACAGTACGGCTCTTTACAAAACACTAGGGTGATATCTTTAAAAGTTAAACATACACTTACGACATGTCCCAGCATTTCCATGTACACAAACATTATGTATATGTCTTTCCATACAAAGACGTAGCATAGTAACATTATTCATAATAGCCCCAAACTGGAAGCAACCCAAATATCCATCCACTGGTGAATGGATAGAGAAATTGTGGTCTATCCACCCAATGGTATACCACTCAGCAATAAAAAGGAACAAATATTAGCACACGCAATAATGTGGGCAATCTCAAACACATCATGCTAAATGAAAGACCTCAAACATAAATGGATGGAGGATGAGGGGGCACAAGGAAATGTTTTAGGGAAGGCAACCGTTTCCCATTACGATTGTGGTGATGGTCCCCAACCATATACAATTACCAAAGTTGTTTAAACTATACACTAAAAAGATGAATTTGATTGAATATAATAATAGCTAGTGAAAAAACTTCACAAGAAAATTGTGGATCTCCATAAAGGACACCTAATGGCAGACTTGCCTTCTTGCTATAAACAACAAGAAACTAGACAAAATATACGGGGGGGAAAAACCCACGTGTTTTTTTTTTTAGATTTTATTTATTTACTTGACACAGAGAGAGAGATCACAAGTAGGCAGAGAGGCAGGCAGAGAGAGAGGGGGAAGCAGGCTCCCCGCTGAGCAGAGAGCCCGACTCGGGGCTTGATCCCACAGCCCTGAGACCAAGACCTGAGCCGAAGTCAAGAGTCAGACGCTTTAACTGACGGAGCCGCCCAGGCACCCCAAAAGCCTGCATTTTTAAGACATTGAATAATAGGCCACATAGCACTGAGATCCCCGAGAGAACAAAAATGCGTGATCTCCTGGCCTCCCTGCCTGGACCAACTTTCCACATCATAGCGCAGGAAGCAGGGGCCCCGGGGTAGCGAGCCAATGTCACCGAGCTAAGGAGACAGAGACGGCAGATTGCAAACAGAAATGGCTGGAATTTGCGGAGGTGGGAACTCTGCAGAGAACCAACTCGAGAAGCCAGATAGGAATCTGCTTGGGTCTCTGACTGACCGTGAAGCTGTGCGCGCACAGGGTGAGAGTCCACCAAGCAAGACAAAGAACAACTATCAAAGAGCTGTGACCTTGACCATCCCCAGAGCTCATACGGGGTGAGGGGATGTTTGAGCCCAGGCCAGCCAGATGGGAGAGATACCACCGCGGATGAAAACGACGTGATGATAAGTGAAAGAAGTCAGACCAAAAAAAAGACTACGTACCGTGTGATTACATTTCCACGCGGTTTCTAGAAAAGGCGAAAATGATAGAGACAGAAAGTAGATCTGTATTCGTCTGAGGTTGAGGAGGAGGGATGGGAGTGACTGCAAGTGGACACTAGGGAAATTTGGGGGAATAATGGACATATTCTGAAATGGGAATGTTGTGATGATTACACCGCTGGGCAAGTCTAGCAAACTCATCAAACCGTTAAAGGAAAAAAGCTGCTGGCACGCTATCGGGGCCCCGGGCAATCGGAGCACCTGCCCGTGACAGCAAGTGTCTGTGTGGCCGGGGCTGCCCATCAGGACCTGAAGTCATCCGACCCTCCAAGGGAGCAGCAGCGGTTCCCCATAAGATGCAAATAACGCGTCTGGGCTCGAGGACTAGCAAGGCCAGAGCACCAGCAAGTTGCCCGAACTTGTGCCCCCTACCACTGGCACACTGACATCTGTCCCTAAGCTCTCGCCACCTCTGGCCACATGGATGGGAGGCCGTTAGGATCGGATGGAGAAGGGCCCCGACCGGCTTGGTTCCCAAGTGGGATTGTTTGGGGTAGTCTTCATTTCTGGTGGGCGCGGTCACAAATCATCACCAGCTTAGTGGCTTGAAACAACACAAACTTAGTACCTTACGGGTCTGGAGCTGGGAAGACTGAAATGTGCCTCCCTGGGCTAACATCGAGGTGTGGACAGGGACAGGCCTGAGTTCCTTCTAGAGACTCTGGAGGCGGGGCAGGGGTGGGAGAGGGGATCTGTTTCCTTGCCTTTTCCAGGTTTAGAGGCCACCCGTGTCCCATGGTGTACGGCTCCTTCCTCCTCCAGAGCCAGCAGCATGGGCCTGGAGGGTTGAGGCCTTCGCGCACTGACCTCCCTCCGGTTCTCGGCAACCTATCTCCCATCTCCTTTTCTGTGGCTCACATGGACTCTCACTTTACAAGAACCCTTGTGGGGCCACTGAGCCCACTCAGGTCATTCAGGATCAACCCCCATCTCAAGTCACCAGCCCTAATGTCATCTGCAACCTTAGGTGCCTCTTTGCTGATTAAAATATGCAATTTACCATATTCGCGGGTTCCAGGGATTAGGACAGGGCCGTCTTTGGAGGGCCACTGTCCTGCTTACTGCCTTTGGTATGCGGGCGCAAGCCAAAGTGTGGTGAGGCTATAATGCAATTCCCTCCAGGGGTGGCCTGGAAAGACAGCGCTGAGTTGACATCTGAAGGGACAGAGCTTGGGCGGTGGGCCTCGTACGCGCGTCAGGTGGAGAGAGAAATGGCCCCAAGGTAGACTACGGAGACTGAGGAGCCCGGGCACAGAGCTTGGCGGCTTGGTTCCGGGTCTGAAAAAGAACACTGGGGACAAGAAGATCTAGGGAGGAAGAGATGACTGAACCTAAGACAATGAGCACCAAGAAAAAAGATGTTTGCGTCCCATCTGACTGCCCACCAGAAAGCCTCCAACACAGAAACGGCCCTGAACAGCCAAGCACACAGAAGGACTTTGGCCACCAGCCCTTGTCATCAGCTACCCTGGAACGGACGCCATATTCTCGCGAGCCGATGAGCCCTAGTGGCCGGGATGGAGGCTAGGTGCGGGCCCAGCCCGGCTGCACGGGGCTGGGGAGGGCGGGGGGGGGGGCGGGGGGAGCCTGCGCTGAGGCTGTCCCACCTACCACCTCTACCAGCGTCCAATCTGCTCCCTCCCCGGTCCTGCCTCCTTGACTCCCCGCAGGCGTTGATCCCAAGAACACTTACCAATAAGCTGCACCCAGCCCTCTGTCCCCCACTCCCAAGGGAACCCAACTGGGGACAGGATGCTCAACAACTATGTGGGATGGAACTGAACTCACCCGACACCATTGTGTTCTCCTTCTGTCCTCCGTGGACGAACGCAGCTGTGGCACCGGCCCAAGGCTGAGGAGCCAAGTCTCCAAGGACGCATTTCCTTCCTAGATGAATGACTGAGCCCAGAAATACCCCCGCGACCTTCCCACCTCGGGGCCTCAGTAACTCAGCCCACGAAGCTCGTCATCTACACAGGAGACACCTGCTCCTGGTGCGGGTGACGTCATCTTGCCAAAGATAGCGTCCAGAGCACAGGTGGGCGCCACCGTTGGACAGGACGAGTGGGTAGTAAGTAAGGACAGGAGGCCGTTAGCGTACCTTCCCTTCGGGGGTCTCCACAGACCACCGTATCCAAGCATTCCCGGCCACGAGTTTGGTGTCTTCATTTGCTGGCATGTAACACAGCCTATAATTATTTAATACAGTCATTTATTGATGCACGCAGGGTCTGTCCTTCTAAAGCATAAGCTTCACGAGGGTGGGACCTTATCTACCTTGTTGGTTATTGCACCCTTAGTGCCTGCCTAGCACAGCACCGGCCCCGTGGACACGCCCTCCTTCCACCGCCCGCAGGCTGTGGAAACCCAGGGCCATCGATGAGCCTCTGGTGCCCCATTCTGCAAAGTGAGCGTGCAGGGGGCTGTCGCGAGGATACCGGGGAAACCCGGGCACAGAGTCCTGAGCGCGGCGCCCACATAGACACACGCACACGCAGGCGGGGGCACCACGGAGCCCCCGCGGGAACCCCAGGCAGAGCCATCTGCCGGGGGAAGATGGTGAGGTTGGAAACCGATTCGGACAAGAGCAGGAGGCGGGGCTGTGGGAGCGAGCAGCTGACTCTGGGCACGTCGGCTTTGTGGGCACCAGACATCCTCGGTGTGGGATTTCCTCCCTGGGAGCTCAGATGCTGGTGCAGGGCGGAGAAGACAGGTGCCTTGCAAATCCCCGGCTCGAGCTGGGCCGGATGGGCCGGGCGGAAGGACAAAGGGGCACACGGCCGAGGCTACTGGCACGAGAGCGCCGGTGAGGATGTCCTGTGTGGTCTGGAGGTCTGGAGAGGGGGGGTCAGGAGGCGCTGGTCCACGTGGGAAAGTCCAGGGAGTGGAGCTCGGGGTGCGGTCAGCGGGGGGTGTGGTGGGACGGAGGCGGGAGAGGGCTGGCAGCTTCGGAAGCTGCGGTCAGGGAGTGGGATCCCGGAGTGCAGCTGGAGCCGGCGGGGAGATGACAAGGCCCCGGGGTGTGGGCGGCCAGAGGGGAGCGGAGGTGAAGGTCACGGGCGAGGAGGAGGTGTGGGGAGGGCTGCGCAGAGCTGGCAGCCGCCTCCCGTCTCCTCCGCTCACTTACCTCCCTTCCTCTCTGGGGCCCCACTGCCTGGTTTCTGGGGTCCTGTCCAACCTCCAGATGACTCACAGACGTGCCTCTCCGGCCCTCACCTCTCAGCCTCGGTTCCGGCTCTTCTGTTTTGCCCTCCACCTAACACGGGGGCAAGCTCTCTCCGCCCCCGACGACCGAACGTTTCTCTAACGGAGCTTGTTTTCTTTCTACCAAATCCTTCCCTTCCTTAACCACCCTATCATTGTCTTCCCAATCCCCCAATTTTTATGTCACTCATTTCCTCCTCTTCTTCTTCGCTGGTTTCGCTCCCGCCTCCTCCGTTATGGAGCTTCGTGAATTATCCAGTCCGTAACCGTTCCAGGCTAAGCCCCTTCTTGCAATTTGCAGAGCTAGAACTCCACCCAGAGCATCGGCAGCACAGATCTGAAAAGTGAGGGTGGAGAAAGGGGCTGAATCCGTGGGGGGCGGTGCGGGGGAGAAGTCCTCCGACGGGGTAGACACCGCAGACGGCTGTGCAGTCGGGCCGGGCTCGGCCGGCTCCATGGGGGGGTCGCACACAAGTCCCTTCAATCGGGCTCAGCGGATACTGTAAATATTCGTTGACGTTAGCTCTCAGCGCGCATGACACGAGGCACCGGCCAGGCACTGGCGCCCCTTCTGGGAGAACTGGGCCAGCCCGAGCCTTAGCCGCAGGGCACGGTATGGTGTGATAAGCTCTGGGCCAGAATTAGGTCCGGCTGCAGCCCGGAGGAGCCGTGTACCCAGCTTTGGAGTCTCTGCGTCCTCCTCTGTCAGATGGGGTTACTAGTATCTGCTTTGGTCCCGGCACAAGGCTGTTGGGAGAATCAAATACGGTGATGCGTGCTAAGGGACCTTCCCAATGAGGGTGTTTGAGTCTCAAGCAAGCTAGCCAGGGATCGTCCTGGCTTGCTAATAGGTACCTACTGCCAACACGGGCTCCTTCAGTCTGGGTCCAAGGAGAACCTTTGCCCTTAAATGCTATTGTGTTCGTATCATTCAGAACCCACTTAGCGGAGGCTCGTCCGTGTAGACGGTCGCTGAGGCAGGGGCTCCGGAGTAAAGCTGCTTGTGCCCAGACCCCTGTCTCTAGCGCCACCAGCTGTGCCCCTGGACGTGCAATCTTGATGTGACTCAGTTTCCACGGCTGAAGGGTGGGGATGGACGGTGGTGATAGGAACATCTCATGGGGGAACTGTGAGCATTTAGCGGGCGGGCCTGGGGGCTCTGAGAACAGAGTCCGGCACACGCAGCGAGTGCTCAGTCTGTGTCAGCTGTTATTATCATCCGACCTTTCACACTACCCAAAGGTTGTCCACATGTTCCCCCAAATGCACGGCGATCTCTGTCATCTGCTCTCTTGGGATGGTCACACGACTCGATGTCCCACGGCTGGACCCCCGTCCACAGCGACCCTTCCCCTTCCTCAGTGTTTCCCAACTTTGTTTCCTGTTATTTTTATGCTACATACAAACCCCACCACCACAGGCAGAACCGCCCAGAAAAAAACGTTAACTAACTCATGGTTTGGTCATGTGTCACCTCGGCCTCTGGGAGAGGAGACCCTGGTGCGAGATGTGGGACAGGAAGTGAGGCCCGGGTGGGAGAGGGGTTGGAGCGGCTCTCAGAACCCACGGGAGGCCCCAGCTACCCCTCTGTCGCCTGAAGGCTCGATTTGATCTGTGCAGACATATCTCGTTTCTGCCTCCAAGCTGAAGCACGCACTGTTCCTTGCACCTGGGGCGCTCGCCAGCCCCCCTGCACCCCGCCAAGGCCCCCTTTACAATGCAGGTGGACACTGGGACCCTGGCACCCCCGCTGGAGCCCCCCAAGCCAGCCCCTTGCCAGACCCGACGTTCCTCTCTGCGGACACGCACTCCCCCCCCCTCCCAGCGGTCCTCGCTTTTACGGTTGAAATTGTCCCCGGCTTTGAACCTATTTCCTGCCTCCGGTGTCTGCGCTTACGATGTTTCTTTCCTTTTTTTCTTTCCCTCAGTGTCATCAACCCCGAACACTGTACATCTGACCACATGCTTTGTTACGTGGTGTGGGGGATAGAATAGCGGGAGATTTTCGGGTTTGCAGTAGAGAGGGTGAGACGGAAGGAAGAAGCTGCTGTTCCAGAATATGTTTGGGGGAGGAAGTGCGGGGGGCACAAGCAACATGCCTGGGGGCGCAGGGCCGGCCACAGTCCCTCGAGAGGGGCACCCCAGGAGGCTCAGGAAGCCAGACCGGCCTCTTGTTCTCCGGCACTGTAACCAGGGACCCTGCCCTACGAAAGGCGGGGGGAGTTCATCCTGGAAGCAGGGCCAGGGAGCAAAGAGGGAAGGCCATTTAGGAGAAAGGCAAAAATGTCCGTCATGGGGAATTTTGGAATGTTTGTGCCGGAGGCAGAGAAGAGGAGAGCGGGAAGTCTGAAAAAAGCCGCCTGGGTCCCGGGCAGCAAGCAAGCCCATCATTCGAGACCGCAGAGTGCCCCCTAGTGGACACCTGTGGAAGTGCTCTCTGCTGAGGGGACAGGCTCAGGCAGGTGGCTTCTTAGAGCTCAGGACGCTGAGAGCAAGGGGAACCTGGGCCAGGAGCTTCTCTCCCTGAGCTTGCCTTACTCCAAGCTAGGAGGACTCTGGATTCCAGTCCTGGCTCAGACACCAGCGGGGAGACTCCAGACCAGAAACTCGGTGTCTGTTGGGAAGCTGGGGAGGGTCCTTCCCTCCGCTCCCATTGTCTGGGAGCAGCCAGCCCCTGCCCTGGCTGTCCCGCCTGCCCTCCCTGTGGAACCGGGGTGAGTGTGGAGGAAGGGCAGCCTCCTCGGGGCTTGGGGTCCACGTTTAAGCTCTCTATTTTGCCGCCAACAGAAGACTAGCTCCGATCCTGGACGGCAGGCTATCCGCACAGCACTTTGCTGGTGATTTCCAAGAAAGATCTATTGCAGAGAAGAGCCCTGGGTTTGAGTCGGGACTCTAGCCCAGTCTAAACAGAAGCACCTTGGGGACGGGAGCTGAGCAGTTCTTCTAGAAGTTTCTCCCTATTCCTTTGGCCTCTCTACAATTCTACCCCATTTGTCTTTGTTCGGCCATCTGAAGCACTTCAGAATAACTTTCTTTTTTTTAATTATTCCTTACCTGCAAAGAGTTTTCACCTCCCCTGTAAATATTGTCATTTGGGGCTAAATGTGCCCAACTTCCTTCATTCTTCAGACCAGGGACTCTCAACCGAGGACGATTTTGCCCCTCAGGGGACATTTGTCCGGAGACCATTTGGTTGTCACACCTGGACGAGCAAGCCTGCTACTGACATCTAGTGGGCAGAGGCCAAAATGCCGCTCAGCTCCTGCAGGGCTTGGATGGTGCCGCCCCTCACCCCCTCCAGGCCCCCACCTCCCCCCACTCTCCCCCCCCAACGCACAAAGATGGATCCAGCCCCAAACGCATTAGTGCCGAGCTTACCGAACCTTACTTGGGAGTTCCCAGACTTCTCAGCATCCCAGTGCCTTAGGCGGACATTTTCCATTTGTTGTGGATATTTCTACCATCGTATGGAGGGCCTAGTTCAGAACCCCAGGCTGGCTCTCACCAGCCTGGCACCTTGGAGGTCTACCTGCCGGATATCTCTCCGTGGAGCCGAAAGCCTACATCAGCCTTCTTAGCAATCCTTTGCTCATACAGTCGGTATGTTTTTGAACAAAGCACTTACCAACTCAACCATGCATACAATTAAATCCCAGACACAGACTACCTAGAAAAGCTAGTATTGTATTTTCACACACACACGCACATAGATATTGGGTAAAATGAACATTCCTATCAGATGGATTCAGTTTTAAATAATTACTATTATATAACTATGGGTTTTTTGTTTCGTTTTGTTTTGTTTTTAACCATTCCCCTCAACAAAGAAATGGCGAAGCCTGGTTGTAGCTCTGCAGTGCAGACAGAACAAAGAAAAAAAAAATGCTTGTCAAGTAAAATATGAAAGGCGTGCTCCAAGCTCCCCTAATTACATCTCGGAAGGGAAGCTTTGTCCTAGTGACATTCAGGATCATTTTTCATAAGCTCAGGTTACCCCCTTGAAGATTTTTAGGAAGTTTCATGATATGGAGACGTTGTTGAAAAATTGGCTGCTTGACTTCTGCTAAGCAATCGGATTCGGAGATCAAATCCATCCCTGCCCACTTAGCTTCGAGCCGCGCCAGTTATCTTGGGCGAAATGAGTCGGCAACTTTAACTTGGACTTTTCAGGAGGCGGATGGTTTGACCCTGCTCTTGGTGTGTGGTTTTTACAAAGGCTCTCCAAGGAAGCTCGGCTGACAGTGCGGATCGATTCTGAAATAGCTGACATCGTCTGGGTTCCTAAACATCAGAGCCTTTGGGGGACAACGGATACGATGGTCATCTTCATAAACTGGAAGCGGAGGAAATAGAATTGCTTTTGCCAGACCCTCAGGTCTTTCCTCCAGAATATAAAATTCTAAAGTAAATTGTGGGTTCCTCCTGCCCTGTCCTGAATTTTAAGTGTTTGACTGCTTAAACCATCATTAAAACTTAATGAAATTAAACTTGCTTGGCTCTGCTGAATCTTGATTTATGCGCGTCTGTTTATACGCTCACGGAGACTCTTGGGGAGGGAGTTTTTCTACGGGGTCAAGATAGTAAGTAGACCTCCTGTTTCTGTGCCCGGCCTTCATTCCTGGGAACAGGAGTGTCTAGCAAATAGGAATATATTATAAATCACATTTTCAGTGAGAATGACAAAGCTTAGTAACCCTCGCCTTAGGGAACCTGTCCAATTTGTCAGTTAAAATTTAGCCTTCTGATATAAAACGAGCCCATTCATGTTGTGTGAGGGCTGATTTCCCGCGGAAAGAATCTCGGAGCTGCCAACAATGCAGGATGCCAGTAACGTAGGAGGGAGTGTGTGGACTTCTGCAGAAAACTTTGCAGCGTTTCCTCGGTTTACCGAGGGGTCCCCCCATCCCTCACCCCCCTCCCCCAGTCTCACGGCGGCAGGCGGACGAGCCTCTGAAAACACAGGGTTCCCATCCAGGGGGATTTCTGGGTTGCAAAATGAGGACATGGATTAGAATCTGTTACTTGCATGGAGAGGACGGTGCAAATATCCGATCTAAAAGCAATGACCAAAGCAAAAAGCATTTCATTGAAAGCGAGGGCGAAGACAGACACACTTCCGTC
>CM052897.1:2791545-2812680 GCA_028534135.1 Potos flavus
CCGTGCCCCAATGTCCAAGGACAGCCACCACCCTGCACTGCCCCGCCTTCACTGCCTCCCTCCCTCAGCTTCTCTTCATTCTTCAAGACCCATCTCAAAAGCCACCTCCTCCAGGAAGCTTTCCCTGGTTCCACCCTTAAAGCATAAGCTACCAGAGCCTCTCTGCTCCCACCTGAGGTTCCAGCCACCTCCAGCTCGCACATGACCTTGGCTGTGGCTTTCCTGTCTCCCTTCCCACGGCGCGTCTCTGAGAGGACCGTGTTTATTTAACCTGTTTCTGAGGCTCCTCTCCTGGCCGGCGTTTCCCGACGTGGTTCTCACCGTGGGGGTGACTTCTCTCCCAACCTGCTGGGTGACGGGAGACAAGCGCTTTCTCCTCTGGGGCCTCCAGAGAAGGGGCGGCCGGGACAGGACCTGAAGCGCTGCCTCAGTTAAAGGTCTGTGGAGGGTCTGAACGTGCCCAGCACCCAGAGCGGGGGCCACAAAGTGGCCCGTCGCCCACCAGGCTGAGCCCTGCTTCCCTGGTCGCTCTGACATCCGCGATGCCACCAATCCACCCAACCACCCTGCCAGGCAGGCTCTGTGACGGACCCTGCCGGATGAGGAGGAATAGAG
The DNA here is from genome assembly GCA_028534135.1 of Potos flavus. Classification (NCBI taxonomy): domain Eukaryota; kingdom Metazoa; phylum Chordata; class Mammalia; order Carnivora; family Procyonidae; genus Potos; species Potos flavus. Next base: position 2,792,161 of record CM052897.1, read on the forward strand.
GCACAGAGAGGTTAAGCCACGTGCTCGGGTCACACAGCATGGACGGTGCACCATGGGCTTGGCCTGCGGCCGAGGGCCTGTCCCCAGCCTCACACTCGCTGGGTGGCAACGATCACGGACACTATTCAGACCAGGCACTTGCAATCCTGGGGGAAGGAGGAGGCAGTGGTGGAGAGAGGGTTTCTACGAAGGTGGTCTGGATCTACGTGGAGGGCCAGAGGCAAAACCCAGCTGGGGCAGTTCACCTCTCGCTAACCTTGGCGGTGACCCCCAGGCCTGGTGGGCGCAGGAGGAGAAAACGCTGACTCACTCGGGCGCCTGGAATAATAGGAAAGCGGAGTCGCTCCCTCCCGGCGCGACCACAGCCTCCGGCCCGGCCACGTCCCTCCCAGGTTTGCATCAACGCGGAGACCTTTCCCATCTCGGCAGCACCCCTGCCATGGGTGACTCACGCCTCCTCCCAGCCCTGCCCGTGAGCCACGAAATCTGGACATCATCCCGGGTTGGATAGTGCGGCTTTACCTCTCCTCTGATCTGTCTGTCAAACGGAAAGTTTGCTTTGCGTTGAAGTCAAACTCCTTAATGCATTTTCCATTCTCTACAGAAACCACAGCCGCCCATTTAAAACACACACGTGCGCGCGCGCGCGCACACACACACACACACACACACACACACCATGAAGCACACGTCCCTTGCCCGGCTGACCATTTTCTTTGATCCATTAAAATCCGAGAGCCAGTCTTCCTTCGTCTCTAGAGCGAGGCCGAGAGGGAGTAATTATCCATAAAGTGGCCATCCGAGTGTTTGCTTTGTGATGAAAGAAAACTTTTGAGAACTTGGAATAAAGAAGGAATATGTAAGCCTCTCCAGACCCCATCAATAATAATATAATGAATTAATGATTTACTCGAGTTTTATATGTCTATTTGCTTTGCGATTCATAACCACGCAGCGTTTCCTTAGTAACCTTGACATTGGACCCAACTTCATCTCTCTGGGAATTGAAGGGCACCTCTCAAGGAAAGGCTCACTGCTTCTCTGGCTTTTTTCAGTGTTTGCAAAAGAGAAAATGATGAATGGGTATTTTCTGAAGGAGGCATTTCTCGTCTTTCCCTTCCTTCCCATTATCACAGAGATCTGACATTTGAAACACCTACTGTATCAACATCTAATTCCACCCCTCCCTCTCACACAATGCCTTCGGTCTTAACCAAATAACATCGCTTTCACTGTTGTGTGTCATTAATTTATGGATGTGTAGCTGCACGCACACACACACGCATATATATGCCATCAACGTCGCACCGGCAAACACACATGCCGATCTGTTTTCTCAGTCGACTTAAAAAATGTCAGCGCTCTCCGTGCCTTGTGCAGGACCATGCCGTAGACTGAGTAAGGACTGACACAGGGTAGGTCGAGGAAGATGGAAGTTTCTGGATGTGCCATCTAAAAAGCCCATTTACCCACAATAGCTCAAGTGGCAGCAAATCCAATTTCCTTAGCATGAACCCTTGCAGAGGAATCTGGTCAGACGGACGAATGTCGGTGGCTCGGAATAGAATGAATATAGATTGAGACTCACGCCCAGCTGGGTAGCATTTTCTTCGATCTGCCACTGGGGCCGAGAATCTTCTTGTGGGGAGGATTTTGTCATTTTCCTTTTGGGGGACGGGTTTCGAAAGAAAGGGAAGAAGGGGGGTAAGGGGGAAGGGGGACCTGCTTGCTGGGGAGAAATTCAAAGGGGGAGTCCGTGTTTTCTAGCAAACGGGAGCCCAGGCGCTGAGAACTATTGCCCCATCAGTGAATGCGTTTCAGCGTTAGAGGCTTCTCCTCCTCTGTGCTCGCTGCCCTGTCTCGGGTCTGGACGAGAAGCACCGGTCACGGTCACATGAGGCTTTGTGGTAAGAGTGGCTCAAGGCGGGAGCCAAAGTGAGGCATCCTGGGGGGCAAGACGCAGCCCTGGGCGTTGGGAAGCCCCTGGCCTAACCGGTTAGGTACCCGGACAGCAGTAAAACGGGGTCCTGTGAGAGACAGGAGAGCACAAAGGGGTGAAGGCTCACTTGGCCTGAAGCCCTTTGGAAAGGTGTTACCTGGACACAGAGCTTGAAGAAGGCGTCGGCGGGTGTGCAAGTCAGGGGAGAAACATTGTTTTACGGCAAATAGAGGAGTCCGAAGCTATCACGGGCCTTCCCGGGTCAGCAAGATCCCCCCACAAGCAAACAGCTCAGTGGGGTTACCCGCTCTGTCCCATCACCCCCATGGGCGCCTCTCCCGGTAGTTGTCAAGGCTGGTGAGGATTTCGCTTCTCAAATACGCATCAGTCAGCCCGTCCCGAGGACGTGGACTATTGACTTGGGGTGAGCCGCCCCCGCTCTCGTCGCGCGGGCCGGCGACGCTGGACTGCACAGTGGGGAAGGAGCGCTAACCAAAATGGCCCAATTTCGCTGAACCCGGGTGTCCTGTTTGTTTGAAACTCGTTGGGGATCTGAAGTTTAAGGCGGGACATGTTCGAACGTCCTGAGTGGAATCAAGTTGGCTGGGGGGGTCCAAACCATGAGAAACCATCAAAAATTCCACTTTTTTTTTTTTAACCAAATGTGGCCCTCCCTTGTCTACAGTCTGGCCCAAGTTTTGAGGGAGAAGCCCAGCTTGCTTGAAGGCCTGTAAGGGAATCCGAGACCAACCTATCCTACCTCCCACCCACTCGAGTTTTCCAGTAAAAGCGTGACCAACATTCTCTATAAACCGTTCCCACGACAGGGCAGCAGACCTGCACCCGGGGGCCGGGCAGATGCCCAGGGCATCGGAGCTGGCTCACCACAGGGATGGGCTGGGATAGCACCGTGCACCCTTACCAGACATCACTTGTCTCTCCTCACCTGACTTTCAGCTCCTAAGCCGAGAAGCGAGGCCATGGAAGGCTCTACAAGCTTCCGGAACCACGTCTCCTCGCCATTCGGAAATGAAATGCCTGGCTTCGCTTGATTGTGTTCTGAAGGGCTTATCAAGAAGAGTCAAAACCAGCTGTTTAAAATCCCTCCGCAAATGGAATATTCCCAGTCTTACTGCTGTTCCTCTTGTTGGGTTCAAGTCAAGCCAAGAGGGATCGTCAACATTTCTGTGCATATCAGGAAACACACACGAGGGGGTCCCTGGTCCTTTTCAGCAGGCGGCAGCCACCTACAGCTTGTTTCCCCAATTGTCAGGCAGGCTTCTTTTTGGGGCCCCTGTCACAGGGCTTTCCGGGGAGCATGGTGGGGGTCTGGCTCTCAGATCTCTGCCCAGCCCCTGCCATCCAGCGGGAGAGCCAGTCATTTACCGGTTTTCCCTGGGAGCCCCTCTCTCTTTTTTTCTAAAGACCCCATTGGGTGAATTCAACTGGACATTTAAACAAAAGAAAGATCCACTGTAATCAAAGCAGGAGGCTGTAGAATACTGTCTTGATTAACCCCCATCTGAGAACATACATTTTTCAAAAGATCGAGAAGCTCTAGAGTGTAAGGGTGAGGGGCCGAGAGCCTGGCCCTGCCCGGCCCCCCCGCCGGCAAATGCTGGTGCTGACGCTCTGGCCTGCTCCGGATCTTGGTCCCCAGTCGGCCATCTGTGTTGTAGGGTTCTAGCCTTCTGCCCAGCTCTCCCCATCCTTGTGCCCGTGACCTGGTGCCCATGCGTCGGGCCAGGCTGGTCTTACCGTCAGCAGTTCTGGGAGTCAGAGCCGCTGCTCCCAGGAAGCGGCAATGAGCTCGCTGATCCTTCTCAGGTCTGAGACATCCATCAGCCCAGGCCCTCACGGAGTCTTCGTTTCCATGACTCATATTTTCCAGGGCCGACCCTGAACTATACACTAAGGTCGCTTCTCGAGACCGAACAATAGCAGCACCCTCTGGCTTGGGTGGCTGGAAGTTAGGTCACCGTCCGGGGCTCTCTGTGGGCTGGGAAGACAAACACTGGTGCCCCCACCCACCCACCCCTGCCCCTGAGGAAGGGATTACGGCCTGCAAACCTGAACACAATGCCTTTCCGTGTCCATCGCCTGCTCTGGGGGACAAAGAATCACTTTCAAGATAGAGTCAGCCAAAGGAAAAGTAGACAGCTTGCCCTTGACCCATGGGGCAAAGGGCAGGTTGGGCGCTTCTCCAGTGGGGGGCGGGATGGTGAGTGGCCAAGGCAGGACTTGGTCTGGTCTGCTGGGTGGAGGACGTTAGGCCAGGGATGCACAGGCCCCTATAGGCAGCGCCCACGAGGCCTGGCTCCTGCATCTCCCTCTGCTTGGAGCTCCCTTCTCCCCACACCTTTGTCCTCCTCTCCTCTTCAGCCTCCCACTATACGATTCCTTTATTTCTCGCTCTGCTGATCGCCACAGACAGGATCTCTCTCTTGTTCCGGGAACACTCCTTTTCCGTGCATTCTGTTCTTGTTTTATAAATGCACTATCTCCTCCCATCTTGCTGAGGGTCTTCGTCAGTAGTTTCTGGCGTTCCCGTTGTTTCACTCTGGCCTGTTCCCTCAATCCGCTGTCACTTCGGGATTCTCCTCTGGTTGTTTGCTTCGGTCCTGATGTGCCCCAGCTGACCGGGCCCCATGCCGGGGGAAGGCCTGAGCGGTGGGTTTCAGGGATGGAAAGCTGGCCTTTAGGGAAGAATTTTGGGGAGAGAGGAGGAGGGCAGACATCAAACCACCTGGGGTTCTCCGCGAGTGTGGGGGCTGACTGTTCTGAAAACCGGCTTTGAATTTATCTTGGGGAGACCCGTGCTCAAATCTGCTTCCACCAGGCACAGCTTGGGAGTCGCTAAAGCTTTAGACGCCTCTACATTCTGATTTGTAAGGAGATAATCCCAGTTACTTTTCGCGGAATCTGCTCCCTCTGGTCTGTGTGGCAACCGCCTTACCCGGGCTCTGTAGCCGCGATGTGCACTGCTCATCTGACCACCGGCCAAGTGAAGGGGCCTTCCGCCAGGTCTGCTGGACCAAGGGCCTGTGGCTTCCAGGCCCCTGTGCCGCTCTAGACAATGCCACGTTCTCCCTTCCTCCATCCTTTGTCTGCCAAACAAATTCCCCCCAGTGCTTCCTCAAGGACAGACCGTATGTGGTTCCTCCTAATTGCAATTTACCTCATTTGCATGTGGCTTTTTCATTATAATTCCCCGAACCCAAGCAGCCGCGTTGCCAGGGCAACTGAGAGCGCACTTTCCAGCCTGCTCGCTGCTGTCTGGGAAACCCCTGGCCCAGCGCGGTCTGGCTCCAGCTGTGCTCCCCCCGGCCCCTACCCAGAAGGCACGGTCTGCAGGAGCCTCCTGCCTGCTTTGTCTGTCTCTCCAGGGGGGCTCCGTGACCTCTCTGTGTGCCCGGACTCACGCGTCCGCTCCCCAGCTCGGAGCCTGCCTGGCTCCCCCCACCCAGCGAGCCCCGCGCCCATCAGTGCCAGCTGGGCTCGCCCCGGGGGGGTCTCGTGACGCCCCATGAGACGATGTGCATGGAGCACAGAGCACGTGGAATCCTCGGGACCCGTGAGGACGGTTACCTGTGGTCACACTCCAGCGGGTCTCCGCGCCACACCGGGAACCTGACCCACGCGTGTTGTCTCACCGAGCTCTGTGCCACGCCTCTTCCTGCATTAGACGCCCCCCAGCCCTTCCATCTGCTCTCGCTCCAGCTCCCAGCCGCCGGCACCCGTGCCCGGGCGGCAAACGCTTCCTCCCCTTCGAACGGCGTTTAAATTGGAACCCGGGGGAATCCAATTGAGCCACGGCTTAATTACCGTCCTTGGTTCCTGACGCGCTCCGCCGAGGGAGCCGGTGAATGAGTGATGCGTGAACGAATGAGTGAGCCTCCAGCCGGCCACACGCCTACAATCTACTCCAGAGATGTGAATTGGGGGGCCCCTTCGCTGTTTAGTTGGGATAATCGGTGACAAAGGGCAAAGGCCAGGTGGGGTGAAGCAGCCCCTAACCCTAACCCTCGAGCCGCTCGGAGCCACGACGTCCACACTTTTCCCTGCAGCTAGCGAGTGGCCCGAGTGGCTGAACTCGCCCCGACCCTCCGAGGACGGGTAAGTGCTGTGAGATTCATGCAGGGAGGGAGCAGGTTGGGGGGGCGGTCATCCGTGAGGGAGTAATGTGAGGTCAAGTGCATAAACTCTAGCTAACTCTTACCCAGCTGCTCTAGTTAGCAGTGGCCCGCGTGACCACGGCGTGTGGCCGGCCCCAGATCGTCCTCATTTCTGACAGAGGAGGCGAGGGGAGGGGCGGCGGGGGAGGGGGAGGGGGAGAGAGAAGCCGACAATCACTCTCCACATGACAGACTGAGTATAAAAGGTCGCATTTCTAAAAGCTGAGCTCATTAACACTTTTGTGGGGGCTGCGGGGGGGGGGGGCGGGAGGGCAGAGGAGGGTGTGTTGAGTGACAAAGGGAGAAAAAGAAGAGAAATTCTGCCTTTTCATTCCAGCTCAGCCTCTGACCGGCTGTGTGACCTTGGCCAAGTCATTCAAGGGTCCCGTGATGTCAATGTCTCACCGCTTGCCCAGAATCTAGCAGGTTCTCAGTAGAAATTGTGGCCGAGACCCGTGTGCGTCCTTGGGGTGGGGAGAGCGTATGACAAGTTGCAGTGGCCGTGATTGCTCGTGAGGACGGCCAGCTCGCCGGGGGACACTCGGAGGCGCCGGGCTGGGGGCCACTCCCAGAGCAGCCCCAGCGCCCGGCGTGTGGAGTGCCACCCGGAGACGGAGAGCTGAGAGGACGTGTCCAGACCCAACCGCTGTCAGGTGCGTGGCTACAAGTCTCCGACTTTTTCCGGAGGGTGGCTTCTTGCTTGGAGCCAACGCCAGACGCTGAATCTCCCTGAAGAGACGTGAGGCTTTCTGCTGGATATGCCTCTAACGGCTACAGCAGCGTCACCGAAAAGAGAGAGAGAGAAGAAAGGAATCTTTTAAGGGTGCAGGGTGTGCTGGAGGGGGGCCCAGAAAGGCTGTTGCTGCGGCAAATCAGGGCCGCCACAAGCCGTGCTATTTTTATTGGTATATTTTTCGCCGAGTGTATTCTCCTGCCAGAAAGCTTGACGGCTGAGCTTGAAGCAGCCACAGATCTGTCTTGCCCAAGTGAGTTAGTTTGCCTCTAAGCATCTCCCGACTGGTTCCCAGTGATTTCCAGGTCGGCTCCGGCGAGGAGACAGATGCGGAGTCGTCCCCACCGGGGCCGCGCACCAGTCGCTCGGATCTGGGTCCGCCTGGGTTTCTGGAAACCTTTGACGGAGGCCAACATGCCTTACTGCAGCGTTTTCATTGATCTCTTGGGTCCCGTTTCCGTAAAGGTTTGGGGGTTTGTTTTGCTTCACACGGTCCCCGAAAAGGAATTCCGGGCCAGACCTCCCCAGCAGAGAAGCGAAGCCGTGGAGGCCACTCCCTGGCCACGAAATGTGTGTGGCCCGGGCCCGCGCAGATAAGCCAGCCGAGCCGGGGGAGCTCGGGCTGGAGACACCCAGCTCCGGCCTGGCTGCGACCCGGTCCCGCCAGCAAGCCCCCCCCCCCCCCGGGGGATCTACAAGAAGGGCGCAGACTTTGCAAATGTGACATTTCAGTATCGTCAGTAATCGCCTTTGGTGCCATCAGAGGTTGTCCGCTGTTTTGTTCCTTTTGCCCCTGTTTATGCCTCCGCTCTCGATCGGGAGGCACGGGCTGTGCTCAGAAGGGTCACCGCGCGGTGAGGATGAGAGACGGTGACTGTGGGTGTCCGCGAGGCCCGGTTCCGCGCAGCTGGGGCTCCTCCAGGCCCCCTTCCCCGGCGTCCGCGCCCACCTCCCTCTGACTCTCAGGAGGGGGGCGTGCCACACAAGAGCTATTTCTCGCACACATGTTCGGTCCTGGAGCCTGGCAGGTTTTGCCAAAGATGACTCAGGTAAACATGTCATCAAGCCACGCTGCCAGGAGCCCGGTGATGATCCGGCCAGTACGATCACGCTGGGCAGCCAGCTCGACGCACCTGCACTGCTCCCAGAAAATTCCCCAGCTTGTCTGCACTGGAATCGGGAGGTGGGAGAGAAGAAGAGCAGCAGCTGGCTTACCCTCCCCCCGCCCCCCCCGCCGCACCCCGGGAGGAGGACAAGGAGAGTGTGCACGGAGGACGGAGGGAGAGGAGGAGAGCCCGGGAGCGGGAGGAAAGACTCAGGGTGCCAAGTTCTTGGCCGGGGGCTGGGAGCACGGCCAGGAACAAAATAGATGAGCCCACGCCTTTGGGGAGCTCGCGGTCTAAAAGAGGCAACATCTATACATTACAAGATGACATAAATAACAAGAAGACTCATTATGCCATTGCAATGTATGGCAAGTTCTAGAAAGAAAAAAAGAAGGAAATGAGAAGAAATGAGGAAAGGTTATAAAGGGGAACCGATTTGAACTGGGAGAGGGGTCAAAATGGACAGTTTGAAAAGGAATGTTGGAAAGGATGACCTGTGAGAGCAGAGTGAACAAGGTGATGAGGGCCAGGACAAGCATGCTGCCTGAGGGAACAGCACAAAGGACTCCAAGGTGGGAAGGCGTTTGGACCATCTGAGGAACGGAAAAGAGGCCGGAGTACCGAGAACAAGGGAGAAGGTGGCTTGCTGCTGTGAGTCCTTAGATGTTAACATAGGATATATTTTCCTTAGTTTAATGAACCTGCCGTAGAGTTGGGAACTGAGAACGCGTTCCACTTGGGAGACCTGGGTCTCCTGTCTGGCCGGTGGAGCTAATGGCACCCGCTTCAGAGAATGGGGCTACATTGGTTGGGAGAAAGCATGGGATGTGCCTCGTGTGGTGTCGGGCAAATGGTGGGCCCTCATGAGAGGGGAGCTAGAGTTCCTCCTCCAAATATCCTCCTCCATCCTCCACTGGGGACCTCTGTGCCCCAAATAAAAGGGCTTTTGTACTGCAACTGCAACTCCTGGCTTTGCTCCTTAGCTTCCTCGGAACCCGGGTAAGGGAAGAGGGTGTTATTTACCGGGGCCCCTTTGGAAACTCACACCAAAAAAACAAAAATGAAGAAACCCAGAGGATATAGGGGACTCTCTCTGCTCCTCATTTAAAGGAGGGAATTAACAGAAAAGCTGGAAGGAAAAGTCGTTGTTTCTTTTAAGGACAACATCGGAGACACATGGAAGGTGGCAAGGCACCCAAGGGTGACATGATGGTCTGTGAAGCATTTCACATTTTTATAATCCAGGAGACAATGGAATGACATCTTTAAATTACTGAAAGGAAAAAAAAACAAAAAACACCACTGTGCCAATCTTTCTGTAGACGATCACTTTTTTCAGAAATGAAGGCTAAAGCAGAAATGCCTACAAAAGCTCTGAGAATCAGTTACCAAGAAGTCAGCACACAAGAAATCCCATAGGAAGTCCTTCATGCTGAAGGAAAGTGACTCCAGATGGAAGCACCGAACTGCAGAAAGGAAGGAAGAACGGGGTAAATATAAGGTAATATTAACCATCTAGAGCAATCGTAAGTGACCGAATGCTAAAATGCATTATATCTGCACCAGGAACGGGATAAATGCAATCACGGACTATGTATCGAAACAGATCTTACGTTGGGCCCCAGAGCAAGTCTCAACAGATTTCAAAGGGCTGAAATCATACATTTCATTCTCTGTGCATTCTCTGACCACAGTGCAATTAAACAAGAAATTAATAACAGAAAGATAATTGTTGAATCCCCAAGTGTTTGGAAATTAAGCAACACACTTCTGAATAACTGACGGGCCAGAGGAAACATCACAATGGAAGTTAGCAAATACTTTGAACTGAATGATAATGAAAATAAACGTATTGGAACTTGCGAGAAGCCGCTAAGGAAGTGCCCAAGTTTTAGTTTTTTAGTTTTAAATGCATGAGCTAGAAAATAAGGGGGTTGAAAGTCAATGATCTAAGCTTCTGTCTCAGGAAAGAAGAAAAACCCGGTAAATTAAGTATAAAGAAAATGAAAGGACAACAGTAATCAAGAGAAGAGTTGATGTTAGGGAAGTAGAGAGGTACGACAGAAAAAAACAGCAAAACCAAATGAGGTGTTTGAAAAGATGAACGAAATTGATAATCCCGTCAAGACTGATCATGGAAAAAACCCAGAAAACATAGCCCCAGATTTTTTTTCGCATCGATATTGGAAATAAAAGAAGGCCATCCATACAGAGCCCAACACATTTTAAGTGGGATAACAGGATATTATGAACAACTTTATGCCAATAAAAAGGACAACCCCAAAGAAATGGACACATTCTCTAAAAACCACAATTTAGCAAAACTAATACAAGAAGAAATGGAAAATCCTAAGAATCCTATGCTTATAGCTTAAAATAACCAAATCTGAAATGAAAAACTTCTCACGAAGGAAACTCCAGACTCAGATGGCTCCACTAGTCATTTTCCAAACACTTAAGGAAAAAATAATACCGATCGTAGATAAAGTCTTGCAGAGAACAAGAAAAATGAATACCTCCCAACTCATTTTATATGGCTGGCAGAACCGTGGTATTAAAAATTGACAGGGCGCCTGGGTGGCTCAGTGGGTTAAGCCTCTGCCTTCGGCTCAGGTCATGATCTCAGGGTCCTGGGATCGAGCCCTGAGTCGGGCTCTCTGCTCAGTGGGGAGCCTGCTTCCCCCTTTTTCTCTGCCTGCCTCTCTGTCTACTTGTGATCTCTCTCTCTCTGTGTCAAATAAATAAATAAAATCTTAAAAAATAAATAAAAATTGACAAGGACATTACAATAAAAGAAATGTACAGGCTTATATCTCTCATGAATGTAGATTTAAAAAACTCTACATAAAATATTAGTACATCAAATCCAGAGACACATTAAAAGGATAATACTTCTTGACCAAATAGAGTTTATTCCAGAAACGCAAGATTGGTTTAACACTTGAAAATCAATCAGTGTAATTTGTAATAGTAACAGAATAAAGGACAAAAAAAAGTATGGTCATGCCTATTAATGCAAGAAAACGTCTGATAAAATTCAATATGTATTCATGACATAAGCTGTCCATCAATTAATAATAAAAAGAAATTTTCTTGATCTGATAAAGAGCATTTTTAAAAACTCCATGGTTAATCTAAATGAAACTACTAAGCACTTTCCTCTTGCCCACTATCACCATTTCTGTTCAACACGGTGTGGAAGTCCTAGCCAGTCCAATAAGGCAAGAAAAAGAAAAAGATACAAAGATTAGAAAGGAAGAAAGTAAAATTGCCTTTATTTTCAGAAGGCACTAGAAACTAGAAACTAGGTACTAGAAAATCCAAAAGAATCTATAAACAACTAGAATTAATAAACGAATTTAGCGTCATCACTGGATAAAATGTCAATATATGAAATTTAGTTTATTTCTACATACTAGCAAATGACTAGACAATGAAATTAAAAACAACTTACAAGAGCATAAAAATATTGACTACTTAGGAATGAATCTTTAGAAAGATGTGCAAGATTCACACTGAAAACTATAAAACATTTCTAAAGAGAGATTAAGGAAGGACTTGAATAAATGGTGAGATATACCACATTGATAGATTGGGAATATTGGGAACAATATTGGGAATATTGTTATGATGTCCAGTCTCCCAATGTGATCTATAGATTCAATGTAATTTCAATCAAAATCCCAGCAGTGTTTTTGTAATGGATATTGACAAACTGATTTATATGGAATTGCGAAAAACCTAGAACAATCGGGACAATGTTGAAGAGGAAGAACAGAGTTGGAAGACTTACCCTAGTAGATATCGAGATCTACTATAAAGTAACCAAAATTAAGTGGTAGTAATTAAACAGTAAGATATTGCTGTTAGAATAGACATAAACCCATGGGATCAGATTCAGAGTTTAGAAACAGACTCACACATTTATGTCCACTTACTTCACAGTAAAGGTACTTACGCAAGACAATGGGAGAAAGGTTGTTCTTATAATAAATGATGCTGCATTGGATATCCTTGTGGAAAAGAGCAGATCCTGACCCCTACTTTGTACCATGCACATTAACGACCTTGTAGCCTCAGCATTAACTCAAGATGAACTATATTCCTAATGAGAAGGGTGAAACAACCAAGCTCCCAGAAGAAAACATGGGAGAATATCATCATGGCTTTCAGAGAAGCACAGATCTCTTAAATGGGACGTAAAAGCCATTAATCATTAAACAGCTCAATGATAAATGGGCCTCATCGAAATTAACAATTCCCAATTAACAAAGTAACAATGAACAAACTCATTAAGAGAAAGCAGTAAGTGAGTGAGAACACAAGCTGTAGGCTGGGAGATGTATTCAGAAAAGGATTCATAACCAGGATATATAAGGAAACCTTACGAATCGATAAGAAAAAGACCAGCAACTTGATCAAAACCTGGACAGAAGATTTGAGGAGGTCTCTCACTCAGGAGGATATCCAAATGACCAGAAAGCATAATTAAGGGGGCTCAGCCTCATTAGCCATCACACACACACAAAATTCAAGTTAAAACCACAATGAGATAGGAATTGGTTAAGAAAGTACTTGACGTCACGCAGCCAACCGGAACGGCTAAAATGAAAGCATCCGAAGACTCTAGCGCTGGCGAGGCTGTAGAATGAGTGAGCCTCCCATGCGATACTGCAAATTGTACACCCATCAGAAATGGGTGCCTGTGTCCACTGACAGGCACGGACAAGGAAGCCCACAGCAGCGCCGTGATAAATAAATCGTAGTTTATTCACATGGTGGAATACTACACAGCAATCAAAGAGAATGTCTGAGACATTATATTGAACAAAAAAAAAGCCGGATATAGAAGAGTACATCCTACATAATTCCATTTATGTAAAGTCCAAGCCTAAGCAGAATTGTGGTGGTCACTGCTGGGCCATGGGAGATTTCTGGCTCCTGGAAATATTCTGTATTCGGCGGGGTAATTACACGGGCATATACAAATATAAACATTCTTTTTTTTCTTTTTAAAGATTTTATTTATTTATTTATTTAAGAGGGGTGAGTGAGAGCAAGCAAGCAGGAGGAGGGGTAGAGGCAGAGGGAGGAAAACAGACTCCCTACTGAGCAGGGAGCCTGATGTGGGGCTCGGGCTCGATCCCAGGACCCTGGGACCATGACCTGAGCTGAAGGCAGACACTTAACCCACGGAGCCCCCCAGGCGCCCCAAATATAAACATTCTTTAAGTTGTGTGCTGAAGATTTATACAATTCACTCTATTTGCATTAAGCCTCACTTCAAAAACAACGAAGACCCAAGTGTAGAAATCACCTTTTTAAGAAATTATTGTAGTTGAACCAAGACTTCTGTGAGCCTGATCAAGCATTTTATCAGCAATATTGCACACATTCTCGTGGGGGGCAGCTCCGTTCTGGCCCCTGTCTGTACCCAACGCGGGTCACGTGGGCAAAGCTGGAAACACAGCTGGTCTGAGTCTTGGTCTTGTGGTCCTCCTAGATCACAGGAGCACGGGAGGCTCGGGGGCAGCTGCCACCAGACCCTTCGTCACTCTCTTTCCTGGCCACCAAGGAGGCGGTCATGAGACAGTTGGTGAAGCAACGGGATATCCCGTTTCTCACCCCCTCCCGAGTTCTGACGAGGTATGAGACTTCCTGCCTTGACCCCCCCAGGGTACGGCTGCATGAAACTGCTTTGGGCAGTCCAGAGTCAGCTCCCCACCCCAGGGCATCCTACCGTTGGGGTTGACACGCCGCCCCTTTGCTGTCTTGTCACAGGCAGCTGCGGTTACGCTCCCTTTCGCTGTCTACATAAGCAACAAACCGTGTAAATCCAATAAGGCTCCTTGTTCTTCACTGCCCGCTCTGTCAGGCCTTGGCCGCACCTTGCCTGGTGATTGCCAATCGTGCCATATGGAAAGGGTCGTTCATATTCTAGGGGCTATAGAGGGAGCTAGTATTCACTGCAAGCTAACGGTGTGCCGAACACTAGGCATTACGCTTGTAACTGAATTTCCTCGTTACGGGTTTGCCTTCAGCTCTCCTGGACCGCGATCGCGCGCTCTGTTTATCTAGGGCTTTGTTGGCATCGCGATCACTCTGGCTGCAAACCCTGTCATCCGGCAGAGCCTAGGTGGGCAGAACATCCAAGTCGAGCCCTCAGGAATTAGCCCTGCTGATCTGCAAGACACCAGCCAGAGGAGTTCTGAGAAGGGGACAGCGGTCATTGTCCCTTAGAGGCTGCCCTCCAGGGATGGAGGGCAGTTTGGACACAGGCCGAGCATGCCGGAGGGTGTCTGGAGTGAGCCAAACCGACAGGACCATATTTTTCACCGTAGGCTGATGGGGAAGAGGTCGGGGGCAGGGAGCTGAGTGACCGGTGCCTTGCTAGGAGATTTCACTAGTGGAGTCGTGGTCCCCGTATGAATCTCGGAGAGGTTTAGCCACGTGCCCACACCACGGAGCTCATCGGCCGCGGGGCCGGGACGCAAACCCAGGCCACCTGTCTCCGCGGCTGGGGCTGAGACTACCTCCGGGGGGCTCCTGTCCGGGGCGGCCACAGTGCTCCGCCTCGGCGCTCAGCTGAACACGGGGCTGCTGCAGGGACAGTACTCTGCTCGCCCACGCTGCTCGTGTCCTCACGTCGCTACGGCAGGCTCGTGTTAGCCGCGCCCCATGGTCGTGGTCTTGGTGACGGCGAGTCACCGTTTGTGTTACTTGGACGCCTCCTTGGAGAGCCCTGGAACACAACTAACTTTGGTAGGAGGGCACATGCGTCCAAAGGAGGAGGCCACGACATTATCCCTCCACCAAGAACAAAGCAGCAGAGATTGGCCAGGGGCATTTTCTAGAAGACAAACGTTTCAGAGTTCCTTTTCCAGTGACTTCTTTCTCTCTTCCTTCCTTCCTTCCTTCCTCCCTCCCTCCCTCCCTTCCTTCCTTCCTTTGCTCCTGTCTTCCAATTGTGGTAACATCTACATACTGTAACAGTTACCACTCTAACCATTTTTAAGTGTGCCGCGCGGGCGTGAAGGACAGTCACGCTGTGTACGACCATCCACCTCCAGAACGTTCTCCTCTTTCCAAACGGAAACTGCTCCCCTTAAGCCCTCCCTCGTTCCCCGCCTCCCACCGCTCTACTTCCGGTCTCTCTGAACTTGACTTCTCCAGGTACTGCGGGTGAGTGAGATCACGCAGTCCGTGTGCTCCTGTGGCTGGCTCGTTTCACCGAGCAGAATGTCTTCAAGCTTCATCCACGTTGTAGCAGCTGCCCGATCGCCTTCCTTCTTAGATGGAACAATATTCCGTTGTGCGGAAGGACCGCATTTCGTTTATCCAATCCGCCATCGGTGGTCACATAGGTTGCTTCTATCTTTTGGCTCTTGTGTCAGGCGATTTCTCTTGTGATATTCTCTTCACCTTTTACGAAATAATAATTTATGCCTCAATTTAAAAAAGGATACGAGGGGCCCCCCAGGTGGCTTAGTCAGCGAAGCATCTGACTCTTGGTTTCAGCTCAGGTCACGATCTCGGGGGCCTGGGATTGAGACCCTCCCATTGGGCTCAGTGCTCATTGGGGAGTCTTCTTGAGATTCTCTCTCTCCCTCTGCCCCTCCTCCTACTTGTGCTCATGCACGTGCGCTCTCTCTCTCTCTCTCAAATAAATAAATCTTTAAAAAATAAGCAAAAAAGGATATGAGATGACTTCCTCTAAAAAACGTGCTTTAGAACAGTATAGACTAAGATAACGGAGATCAGAAACAAGGCAGGAGGTAAAATTAAATTTTAAATGCAGACAGGGTATTATTCAATTGGACATTAAATTTAGACTTGAGCTTCCCAGTGGCCAGAGTGAAAAGGAAAATATGGATTCTCAGGATTCTGAAAGCATATGGTGCTTTTATTAGTAAAGTTAGTGGAGTTAAATTACGACCGATTCATTGGAGGTTTCTTTGAGAATTTATTTCTCTAAATATTTGTGAAATTGCAATGAGTTCTGTCTTACACATCCTGGTGCATAGAGGGAAAACTGACAAAAGAGATGAAAACAAAACTTAGTCCAGTGAGTTGCAAGAGACGATTAAAGAAACTGGCTTCTTCTGGGCCTAAAAGACCCCACACCATCACCCTGCTGGCCTCTGTGCCTCGTTCCCTGTGCCTCCGGGCCTGGCTCTGCACCCGTGTTTTTGAAGATGTGCAATCAAGATTTGCCTAAAATTAAAAAAAGAAACAATGGCCCATGAAGCGACATTTACTGAGGGCCCACGAGACTGAGTCTCCAGGGAGGGAAAAGGACCAAACAGCTCTTCTCTGAGCTCCTCTGCCCGACCAGGCACCGGGGGCGGTGGTTCACATTCGCCATCTTGCTTCTTCTCCCCAAAGCCCCGCGAAGCAGTAATGACTGGACCCATTATTCAGATGAGAACATTGACACAGACGAAGAAAAGTCTGAGGAGGATCTTGACACAAGCTGGAGAAAAGTGCTAGACATTGGGCGTGGCCCTCCAGGGAGAAGGGAGGAAAGGACCCCTTTCCAGCCATTGAGCGCCAGCCCCACGCCTTCTGGAAGGTTTCGAGCACGTGCCACGGAGGAGGCAGTCCTGGGGTCCATGTCCATGCCTGTTGGCTTGGTTATGATTGTGCCGTTGTTTTTATCCTAGGGATCGGCACACAGTAAACATTCGACTGATTTTTACCCAACGGGACTGAATGTAGTCGCTCAAGAGGAAGGACTGGGCTGCACAGAGCTCGTGAGAGCTTAGACGGAAGGTGGTCTCTCCTGTGCGTCTGGCTGCGGTGGAAAGAGCCGAGGAGGGCCCCAGAGGGGGAAGTGCTAGCCTGGGGGAGTCCGTGAGCTGCTGAGGCTCAGGGAGCTCCTCTGCCCGGTGTTAGTACTGGTAACGACCTCCCAGTGCTGCCTAGAGGTGGTGGATGGTCTTTCTCTAAAGTAACCCGTCCTGGTCCAGTTGGAGGCACCTTTCGTCTCCCAATCTCTGTTAGAAACAGACTCTGTGGAAGGTGGCTTCCATTCCAGAGCTCCGCAAGCCCGCCTCCCGCCGTGGGCGCCCTGCCTCCCCGTCCCCACCCCCACTCGAGGGAGCCCGGCCCCGGGGCGCGAACCCACTACACCAGGACTCACCTCCGGCAGCGTCCATCTTCCTGTCGCCTAATAAGCAGAACGCTTGGTGGGAAAGCCATAGACCGACCCCATAAACTTTCTCATGTTACCCCAGCTCAGTGTTCTCCACCGAAATTCTGTGGGACAAAAAGAAAATGAAAAGTCCTTTTTCCCTCCCGTGGACTGGAAGAAGTCTGGACTGTGGACGGTGGCCGCCAGATTCCACTTGGGTTAATTGCGCTGGGAATGGATTTCTTCCTACAACACTAATGTTCTCAACACAGACTGGTGGGGGTTCTCTCGGGATGTCAGTGCCGTTAGCACATGGCCCGGGGACGCCGGGCGCCTGTCTGGGCTGTGATTTTTGGTTTGGGAAGCTGGCGTGCTCGGGTTTCCAGGGTGACGCTGCTGGGGGGCGGGTGGCCCTGACAGTAAAGGCTCATCGAGGGAGACAATGCAGAAATCATTTCTTTGTATGATCGCAGACTCTTTGCACGGGGACAGACAGGCTCTGCTCTCTAGGGCAAGTATTAAGCACCTGCTGTGTGCATAACAGTGTACTAGTCAGAGAGGGAAGGATGTCCAGCAGAGTTTCTTCTGGGATCTATGTGCCTTTGCCCACAAGGAAGGCGGAGTAGGATTTCACCTCTTAGGAATGATCCGTGATCACTGGCTTCTCGACAGACGGAATAATTCACCTGCAAGGGTGCAGGATCTGGGGCAGGGTGGCCGGGCCGTGGGACTCAGTGCTGGGAGAGAGGGTGTCGTGCAATAATACGATGTCAGGGTCAGAGCTGTTGGCCGATGTCGCCATTACCGTCAGCTCCGGTACCTGCTGAGATTTCCCACACAGGCCCTTGACCCTTGGCCGCTGCTCTGAGAGGTCTGTTAGCAGGTGGTTAGATGGCCACATTTGCTCTGTGACATTTCAATAGCTTCTGGGTCCCACCTTCCGGGTGACCCCCTCTTTCTTGGCCCTCTTCAATGCCCAGAGCTCTGAGTGCCTGTCTCCTGCCTCCATCACCTCCCACCCCTGCGTCTCCTTCTTCATAACAGCCTTGCCCAAAGCCGGGGCTCCTGGACAGACTCTAGGTTTCTGTAGGGGTGTGCGGGGAGAGAGAGGTGCTGGAGGGGGGCTTCAGGCTTCCCTACACTGTGGACTTCTGGAACGTACGCTAAGGTTCTCCGGACTCACGGGCATGTGGTGAAGCTGACCATCGCGGGCACCATGTACTTTGTCCCGAATTCCCCGCAAAGGGAAGGAGGTGGAGGTCTGCAGGGCAATGGCACAACGGAATTATTCCTCCACCCCCTCGACGGCAGCCCTGGGCCATGCCCCCCACTCCCGGCGCTCCAGCACCAACGCCCGCAGCTGCCTAGCTGGTGAAACGGCAAAGGGAGGAGAGGTCCTTGGACACTTGTGCCCGCCCGACGAGCCACCAGAGGCCGGGAATCGTGGGGATGGGGCTCGTTCAAAGAACCAAGTCTGGTTCAGGGACTAGCTCCCTGCCTCCAGCAGCCAAAACATTTGACCCAGGGCCCCTGCGAGCACACACCTGCTCCAGATGACAGCCCTCTGCGCGTGGGCCTGGCTCGCTGAAGACTGGGGCGGGGGGCACCCCAAGGGTGGGGCCGCATCCGTTCTCCAGCGTCGTGACTACGGCCAGGACTCACGGAACCAGCCCTGGCGCAGGTGCGTCAGACCCCCGAGCTCCGTGGACCATGGTAGTGGGGTGTGTGTGTGGCAGGAAGGCAGTAGAGGCCGGCTTTCCAGAAGAATCTCAGGAAACCCAAAGGGAGAATGGCCGAAGCCCCAAGGGAAGCTTTTAACTCTCTTCGGCTCCGCCGCATCTACGTTGGCAGCGCCTCCGTTCCAAGGAACAGCCTCAGACCTGACCCATCATGACGAACAGGCAGCGGCAAGGGCCCCCGGGCTCCCGTCCGGCCGTCCTGGGATCAGTGCGTGCGCCCAAGACCCCGCTGGCGGGCGGGCGGGCGACTCCTTCACACCGGGGACCTGGCGCAGAGGCGAGCCTGGCCGCTCTCCAGGGGAGTGGGTGTCGGGTTCCCCACTCTAATAACCACCTTGTCCGCTAAGTTACCTGCACGCAATTAATTATGCAATGATCTCGGCTGGGCTGAGAAGAGCAACCATCACTTGTCCAGATAGAACGTGGGATGAGTGTTCCCACTCCGCAGAGTGGAAAACATTCCTCTCTGATTTCCAAACCCCATGCGGCCGCAGTTAAAGCAACGTCTAGGACGTTGGGGTTAGAGCCCCGCTTAGGCGGGTACGTAGCATTTTTATAAACCTAAACCGTAGTTACGGAGGCATCTAGCGCTTTTTATCATTCTGACTACTTTCCCCCCCAAAGTCGGCAGTGTTAACACAATATGGCAATTATGGAATTTGAAGGGGAGAAGGGGGTCCTAGATGCAGACCTGAGGCTGGGGGCTGGAGGCCGGAGGCGGGGGGGGGGGGGGGGGGGGGGCGGGGCTGAGGGCCGAAGCTGACTCGGCTCCTCCTCTCTGCCAACCCCGACCTGCAGACACACGCCCCACTTCGGGCAGGACACTCGGCACAGGGCACCGAGGATCCCCGGGCGAGACGAGGCCTCGGGCCTGGTTTGGGCAGATGTGAGGTTGGGTCTTGTACCCGTGGGTGTTGGGCCTTTTCAATGAACGGCCTCGTTTCTGGCGAGGCTGAAGCTACGGTACGGGGGGGAGGGTGGGGGAGAGGAGGGTGAGAAGGGGCGGATCGAGTTTGGGTCTCAGAAAGAACTCCCGCCATGAGACCCTAGACTCTCCCGATGCTTTTGAGACCTGGAACCCACCCCCCTCCCCGAGACTGCCCTTCTTTAACTCCCCCCGCCCGCAGCGCCCGCTGGCCATGGCGCTGTCATGGGTCCTCAGGCGGCCTGACGGGCCTGTGGTCTGCTGCGTGTCCCGGTGCGGCTGCTGTAGCAGATGCGGCAGACGGAGGCTTTCACATTCATTCATTCCCTTCACATTCATTCATTCCTTGCAGTTCGGGGGCT
This sequence comes from Potos flavus, assembly GCA_028534135.1. Lineage (NCBI taxonomy): Eukaryota > Metazoa > Chordata > Mammalia > Carnivora > Procyonidae > Potos > Potos flavus. Next base: position 2,812,273 of record CM052897.1, read on the forward strand.
GAAATCCAAGGCCAAGGTGCCGAGCAACTTGGTTCCTGGGGAGACTCCCTTCTGGCTTGTGATGAGCCACCTTCTCCTTGTGTCCCTATGAGATCTCCGGGCTCTTTTCTTCTTCCTGCAGGGACACTGACCCTCTCAGGCCAGGGCCCCGCCCCCTGTACCCTGAATCACTCCCATAAAGGCCCCATCTTCAAAGAGTCACGCTGGAGAGCAGGGTTGGAACGGATGAATTTGGAGGGGGATCCAGTTCAGTCCAAGGTACGGTGCTTTTAAATTTCCCATCCGATAAACGCGGGCTGCGAGGTTATTCTGGGCCCGGCACTGTGCCAGGGGAAACCCAGAACAAAGACGAGTCCCTGCCCTCCGGGCACGGGCTCTCCGGCAGGGGCCAGGCACGCGAATGGACAT